>CAKKLC010002831.1:3781-35044 GCA_918559645.1 Ceratonova shasta | reverse complement strand
GACATTGCGTATACAGAAAATGACACCATCCTAGAAGAAATTTACGACAAAGAAGATATTCAAGATATTGAAAACCACGAAGAACAAACAGAGAACATCCTAAAACAGAAAAACCACATGTAACTGAAGACGAATACAAGAAAAGTTTAAATGTCTGTATGGCTTATCTTAGAGGAGTAACTGAATATACAAACTATGATTTAGATCTATACAAATCATTATTAAAACACAACCGAGAAGCAATCAGACATAAAATAAAGACAAAGGGAATAAAGTATTATCTTAAAAAAGATTGAAAAAACACCTTCTAAAAGCAATTAAGAATGATAAGTTTAAATACTTTTTATCAAAATTTCTTTATAACATTTTTATAATTTATTTATTTAATTCCGTAATTTAATTTGGCAGTTGTTTATATTTCAAACTCAAGTTTTCTAAATTTTTTGTTTTTAATGTATATATTTCAAATTGTTTTTACCATAATAAAAATTATTCTCTAATTCGCCAATATTCTCTAATTCGCCAACATTTATTAATTTCACGAATTGGCGAATTAGAGAATATTTACTGTATTAGTTATTAATTATTTAAGACTATTTTTTTTTATTTAAATTTATTTATATCATTATAAAATAAATTATTTTTAATATTTTCAATATTAATAATATTAATTAAATTAATAATATATTTTATAAATTTTGGTACAAAAATATTTTTAGATGTTTATTATAAAATAAAATTAATAAATCAGTTATTAATTAATTATTAATGATATTTTTTTATTCAAATATAATGTATCATCATAAGAATTAATTAAACCAGTAAAGAAATAATTAATATATTTTACTAATAACATTATAAAATTATTTTTTGATTGTTTATTATAAAATAAAAATAAATAAATTTTACATTAATATACTATTCTAAATGATCCAAATTTATTATGATAATTATTGAATTAATAAAATAAAAATTAATTTTTATAAATTTTTACATAAAAATATTTTTTTAGTGTTTATTATAAAATAATAAAAATATTTGGTGAATGGCAGTTATTCGTCGTTTTGATAAATTTAAGAGATTAACTTATATGGTACGAAATTGTGTAAAAGAAATTGTAAATCCTTATAAACTAAGAACAGCTACAAATTTTGAGTCCTTAACCATCTCAGAGACATTAATTTGCCAGAATATGTCCAATGGATACGATACTAATATCTTATTGGCCATTTATGGTATCATTGCTAATGCTATGTTGTGTCCAAAATGTTATGATGATACAAGAGTGTCTTACTTAAAACGAAAACAATCTCCTGATAGTTTTTACTGAGTGTGTAAAATATCTTGTCGTTTTTCTTGTAGTATTCGAAATAATAACTTGTTCGAAGGGACAAAACTAAAAATGAAGACTATTTTTTTAATTATGTATAAATACATAAAAAGATCATCTTTCCAAGATATATCCTATGAGCTACAAATTAATAGACATACCGTGTCGGAGTATGCTGACTTGGTTAGAGAAGTAATTTGTGAATATATGGTAACTAAAAGTGGCAAAATCGGTGGAGTCAACGAAGATGGCTCAAGTAAAATAGTTGAAATAGATGAAAGTCTATTTTTTAAACGAAAACATTACCGTGGTCGTTTGACTTACGGTCAATGGTGTGTTGGTGGAATAGAAAGAGGATCTAAAAAAGCTTTTATCATCCCTGTATTCAATAGGAATGCGGAAACTATGAGAAAAATTATATATGATAATGTAGTTTCGGGGAAAACTATCATCACAGATCAATGGATGGCTTATTCTGCAGCATTAAGAGAGAGTGCAGAGTTTGAGCATAATTACGTGAATCATTCCATCAATTTTGTGGATCCAGAAGATCCTATTGTCCATACTCAGTCGATTGAAGGTCTTTAAGGATACTTGAAGAGATTATTGTGGGAACGAAGTGAAATATCAAAAAGTCAGTATTCTGAATATTTAATTCAGTTTCTCTAGGAATATAAAACCGAAAGAACTAAACGTTTTAACTTACTACTTAGTCTTTTGCATATAAATTAATTTTTATTTTAATTTTTTTTTTCAAAATCGACGAATGACTGCCATGCACCAAATATTTAAATTATTAAAGTTATTTATATCATAATTAGGGCAACCAAAAAGTAGCTGAAAAAGTTTCAAAAAATCTGAAAAGAGTTGCAAAAATTTACAACAATATTACTACATAAAAATATAAAATACTTTTATCTTAAATCATATTTATTATATTTGTTAATATCAAATATTTTCCGACACTTCCGCTTTATCTTCTCAAAACTCTTCTTTAGAGTTAAAATGGCAAATTAAATATTTAAACATGTTATCTTTTTTAAAATTTCAATCATATGCTAATAATTTCTTTAACATTGAAAAGCTTCATTCAACACATATTGAAGTTGATGGACAGTTTTGCAATTTTGTATACATTGTAGGAGATATTGCTTAATCTTCTATTAATGCAATTTTTTTATATGTGTTCTGGGGTCTTTTATTATTATATAATCTTATATTGCCAGGATCTGAATAAAAATTTAAATTGAGAACAGCGTCATATGAACTTTTGATATTAAATTCATTATTCTCAAGATTATTCGATAATGGATTTATACTTTCATAACAAATTTTAAGAATCACAAGAGTCCATTTAGTGATACATCATTCACTGCCTTCTTAGACTTTTCTACAATAATTCCTTGAGAAACACAAGAGTTTATTATTTCTTTATTATTCAGCAAGAATTCCTCATAATAAACAGCTGCCTCCATCCAACTAAACCATCGTATAAAAACAAAATTGGGGAACCTCCGATGTGCGGAAATAATCCTTTATGATTTCTGTTTTATATGGTAAACAATCTGACGTAGGCAGTAAAATAATACATATTTTGAAAAAAAACCTTAATCTCCAATGAACAGTTGTGCAAAAGATGAGCTATACATTAAATATGGCTGATTTGAGGATATAATTCTTTTAGATTATTAAAAGCTTATATTTTATATGTAGCTGAGTCAGAAATTATAATATCAATATTGTTACAAGTGTTTTTAATTTTTTGCAAAGCTATCCGAATTAAAAAAATAACTTGAGAAGATACAAAATTAGTATTTAACTCCACACAATCGATTGAAAAAAAATTTATTAGGTGATCGAAATTTGATGCAAAAATATTGCAATATTTTTTGCCTTTAATCTCTGATTCATCAAATCCAATCACTATTCTTTGATCTACAAAGATTTTACACAAATAATACAATTTTAAATTATATAATGGCTCAATAAGTTTCTTGTAGTTAATTCTGATGGCAGTTTAAATTTCATATAATCAAATAATAAAATCAATTTTTGATTTCATAGTTTATATAACGGAATATTAGCCGAAAGGAAGTAATCAGCAAAATTAAATGAAAATCCTTTTCAGGAGTTACCAAAAAACTTTGAGTTAGAGTTTTTAAAGTTTCTTCTTTTTTTTTTATTGACGCTAAGCTTGCTTGATATTTCTTAGTGCTTGTATGTTTTTAAACAAAAATTTTTTTTTAGATACACATCACATAGAACAAAATAATGAGAAATTTGGTCCAAAAACGCATTCTTTAGGATATTTTGCAATGTATTTTTGTATTTTCATACGATTCTGATTAAAAATGTCACTCATTTGGGGAACGATTAAAAAGTTGACCTAGTCAAATATTTGATGTCCATGTGAATAATTTAAAAATCTTCTAGAATAATTATAGGATTTACTGGTATGTATGTTATTGACAGTTTTATATTAGCTTTTTAGATGTTGTAGAATTTTATTGACATCTAAATAAACAATACCATTATCTAAAATGTATGTTCTTGAATGTACATAATCAATTATTACTTTTTTTATTTCAGATTCATTATCAGAACTCAACTGGATCTTCATCGCTATTATTCAAAAATATCTTTTATTTAATAAAACTAATTGGTTTTATTTTTTGGTATCATTTCTTTTTTGATTATAATTATTATTATTAAAATTGATACATTCCAAATTTCATCTAATTATAAAGCATTTAAAATTATTTTCTTGTTGATATTTTTATTATTAATTATGAGTTTTTTTTCTATTAAAATATTTATTTTTTTAAAAATGAGTATTTAGAAATTCAAACTCCTGTTTACACTTTCTTACAAAAATATAAAAATTTTAATTACATTAATTGTAAAATCTCAATAAAAAGCATTATATTGATGATTATAGTAAAATAAATTTTATTTATGTAAACTTATAAAAAGCCTTAATCTAAGTTAGTTACATTACTAAAAAAGCATATTTCATATCTTACGAAACATAGATATAAATGCATTTAAAGTACAATTCGTATATATATATGTTGGATAAGTATTTTATGAGATTTTCAACCTATTGGAAAATTCGGTGAATATAAAAACCTTCATCTTTTCTTTCTATTTTTTAAAAAATTACAGTTTTAAGTTGTTGTAGCTTTTATACAACCCTTATTGTTAGCAAAATTTATTTTTACAAAATTTCTGATTTTTTTTAAGGAAAAACTTATTATTAAAATACATCTTTATTTTCATAACTCTAATAATTGTGAAAAATCATTCTTATTAAATAATTTTGGGGTTAAAAACTTTTCATAAAAAAATATAAAAAGATTATTATTAAAATAGTCTATATTCTATTAGTTCCATAAAAATGTATTAATTTAATTAAAAAAATAGTTAAATTTACATTATATTTATATTTTAAATTTAAAAAAATCTTTTTATTTCTGGATTTTTAAAAAATGGTAATGATTTTAATAAATCTTGAAAAAAATACGTAGTTTAGTTTATAGAGATGTTACTATTTTATTTAGTAATTTTTTTATTCCTTCTTAATGAAGCCTAGCTAGCTCAATGGTAGAGCGTTGGACTTTTAATCCAAAGGCTGTGGGTTCGAGTCCCACGTTGGGCGAATTATTTTTATAATTTTTCAATATTAAAAATATGATAAGCAACTTTGTTACATTAAAAGTTAAATAAATTCTTTCAATGAAAAGAATAAATATTGTTTTCTTTAACTTTATAATACAAAGTATATCTAAACATAAGCATATTTAAGATAAAATAATATTTTTAACCCAGTATTAAAGATGCATTTATCAATTTTTAGTTATAAATGTTATTGAATTTAATTGAAAAATTAGCGTTTTTGTTACAGTAAAATTTGATGAAAATCTTAAAAAATTACTATATAAGGTATTTGTTAAATTCTTACTAAATTGATAGGTATTTTTACAATACTTAAATAAATTTATTTAAAATTCAAAAAAAATTGATTTTCGTATTGTAAGAATTTTTCAATGGAATCCAATTACAAAAAATCATTATATCGTTAGGGTTTATAAAAAAACCTCTTTATGGATTAAGTACAATGTCCTTGCTGTAAGTAATTTATAAATGAACGTAATTTTAAAAGATCATTTGTTGGGGAAATTTTTAAATGTAAAGAAAAGAATTGTATATAAAAAACAGCATTTTATATATTAAAAAATCCAGATCAAAAATCATTTTTTCCCCGAATGACCCACTGATGATTTTTAGCCCCCACCACAAAAAAATTAAAAAAATTAAAAAACATCTAAAAATTAAATTTTAATTAACTTTAAAATGTTTTCAAATAAATATCTTTGATTCCTTTCAATCCACGCAAATTGAAGTAAAAATTTGTTAATTTCATGTTTTGATTAGTGTTTCCAACCCGAGTACTCCGATACTCGAGTACTCGATAAATTCATCAATTTATCGATTACTCGAATTTTAATAAAACTATTTTTTTCTGTAAAATATAACTTGAATTTGATGCTTAATTTTGAGCATAGCTTTTTTTTTAGATCAGGGGAGATTCCCAACACAAGAAAACACTGCTAAAGATCTTATTTTTTAAATTTAAAAATTGATTTTATTTGACTACTTCTTATGTGGCTTACTGTTATATTATCTTAAATAAGTAAAGAATATTTTTTTTATTATAATATTTCTATTTTATAAGATTTCAATAGTTTCTTTTATAATTTTTAGGTCTACTATTTTTATTAAATCATTTTTTAACCAATTAATTACCGATAGGCATAATGAGTAAAAGAAAATCAGAAGTTTGGAATTGTCTTCAAAAAATAAAAGCAAATGAAGATAAATGCATTCGGTGCGAAAGAATTATAAGCTGTTAGGGAAGTGGTACTAGCGGATTAATAAACCATTTGAAATTGCAAGAGTTGAATATTTCAAGAAAAAGTAGTTGCATATATATTAATTCTGAACCATCAGCATCAAAAATAATAAAGTCGTATAATTTTTCAATCAGGAGCTTTTTTAAGTGTCAAATAAGTTTATCGGAAATTTTAGCAAAATTTGCAGCAAAAAATGGGTTTACATTTAATGCTATCATTAATTCTTAAGCTATTAGAGGCTATGTTACCAGCCGTAATTTTAGCATGCGGAGTTCTGTACTAGTATTCAAAAACATGTATTAAACTTTTATGAAGAAAAAAAACAAGAGACCAAAACTGAACTAATAATATTATTACATTCAAAAGAGAAATTTATCATGGCAGTTAACGAGTGGACAGATGTTTTAATGCGGCAATTTTTGAATGTGACTTTGCGCTCTTCAAATTCAAAGGAGTATGTCCTTGGACTAGTTGCATTAAAAAAAATGAACTGCTGAAAAAACCAAAGAGTTGATAAAGAACATTTTGAAAGAATTTGGAATAAATTTTGAAACGGATATTGTTGTCTCCACAAATGATGGAGCCAGTGTAATGGTGAAGTATTGTTAACTTATTGCCGTAGAAAATCAATTATGCTACAATCACGAAATTCACCATGCTGTTCTTAAAATTTTGTATAAAAAGGTTAATTTAGATGTTGAAGAGGAAGAAAAGACTGAATATGATGATGATGAACTTCTATATGATGAAGATAATCAAGATGAAGATGACGGAAATTTAGTAATGGAATCTGGAACTAAATTCGGATTGTTAATTATTGTTTTCTGATATTAAACCAGAATTATACGGAATGCAAAAACTAATTAAGTTTTTAATAAATTCATCAGTTCGTACTGAAATTTTATTAAAGCATGTACGACAAAAAGAAGGTAAGAACTTAAAATTGATATTAGATATAAGAACTCGTTGGAACACATTGGCATCAACTATAAATAGATTTTTAAAGCTGATTGAGTGTGTAAATAATGCATTGTATGAACTTACTTTGCAAAACTTTGATAAAAATTATGTTCATATTTTAAAAAGCATATTTATTACGCTTGAACCTACAGTGTTAGCAGTTCAAGAACTTAGCAAAAAAGATGCTAATTTAATAACAGCAGAAGGCACAATTCTATATGTTATGAAGAAACTTAAGAATATAAATACTGAAATTTTACTAAATTTATTAGAAACATGCAAAAATGAAATCGAGAAACGTAAAAATAATGATATGGTGTCACTATTTATATTTTTACATCAGGGAACTTACGTTAAACCAAATGAAAATGAGTTTTTAAACTATTCGTTTAAAGCTAGTTTTTAAATTTATGCCAGACAATTATTTCTAAGATTTTTTTTTCCAAAATGAAATTGAAAAGCATGTAGCAGAAGATTTAGAGACTGAAATATTTGAATTTGAAGAAGATAAATTAAGGGAATACGAAAATTCACAAAATTTTATAAAAATATTTGACAAAATCTAAACAAGCTAAACACAATGAATTTAATATTGATAAAGCATTTAAAGATATTGAAGGGAAATGGGAGGACAAGAATTGAAAATATGGATAGTTTGTATGATTTACTGTTAAGTGTAAGTTCAACATCAACCTATTGCAAAAGAGTATTTTCTGTGTCGGGAAAAAAATGACAAAAATACGTAGTCGATTAGGCATAGATGTATTGTATGCCCAGGTATTTTCGAAATATTATTTCAATAAAAACAAATAATTAATAGTTAAGTATTTATAACCAAAAATAAAATACCTAATTTTATTTTTTTTATTGTGCAATAAAGTATTTTATTTTGTTTTTGTTATAATTATAAACAACATGAACTGTTTCTGTTTTAAATAAATAAGTACTGTGTAATATTAAAATGTCTATTTAGCTTTTGGTAAGAAATTATTTTTCCTAAAAATTATTTTGAGTATACTCGAGTAACCGAGTAAATAGAAAAAAGGAACTCGACTATTCGAGTAATTAAAATTCGAGTAAAATGGAAACCCTAGTTTTGATCCAATTTATTTGTTAAATTTCTAATTTTAACTTATTATAGTAAGACTTAATGTGTTGAGTAGGCACACCAGTTGTTGGTTTGACAAAGTTTAAATTGTGGTTCCCAATAAACTGCTCATAGTTCTGTAAAATTCGATTGTATCCTTTCTTTTGATCTCTGTGAATAATAGTTATTGATAAACATCTCTCATTAATGATGGGGAGAAGTAAATTTTCGGAAAGATTTGCTACAACCTCTTCATATCCTAATGCTGGCTCTGTTGATGTGTCTGATATTACAAACACCCCCTTTATTTAGAAACAACTAAGCCTACATTATACAATCATTCTTCGGAAATCAAAGTTTTACCAAACTGACACACAACCCTAGGGTCTTCTAGTCGTATTGGATTTTTTACCAACCAATTGTTATTTTTTTCATCTAAAAAATCAATAAAATCTTGTATTGTTTGCAATGTAAGTCCTGAGCGATTCATTATACTTGTTTTTTTCTTAATTTAATGAAAAAAAGTGTAAAACTTTTAGGTATGCAAAAATTGGTTTGTTAAAGTTTCAAAAAAAAGAATTTTTTCGTATGTAAATCGTTGTTGTTTCCTTTTTACACTTGTTTTCTTTGCATTTAAAATTTTTTCCATCAATTGATCTTGAAAGATATGTTTATTAATAAATTCGTTACAGTTAGGGGACTATGCCTAATGGAATATAAGTTGTAATTGTAATATGTCTTCTCCACTTTTGAAAATTGAGTTCATGTGGTGATTTTGCTTTTTTAAAAATATAATAAATTTTATCTTGTGATGTTGTTTACCCCCGGCGGTAGAAATCATCTTTGATACAAAAATTATTTTATTGAAAATTTTAAAAAGCTAATTATTTGTCTAATATTTTTTGACCTGTTTTCATTAAATAAAAACAAATATATTGGAATAAAATCAACTTACATGACAAACTATCGCACATTTTTATCATAAAATAGATGAAAAATTAAAAAATTAGATTGTGCTAATTTCAATTTGAATAGACAGACGGGGGTTGGTATGTCAAATGAAAAATATTTAATTTAGAGAAAATCAAACTATAATGTTGATGCTATTGTTTCTTCACGAAAGTAAATTTTTTCAATAGTAGACACGTCATCAGAACGAAGATTGGGGTACTGAGAGGTTGCAGAAAATCGTTCCGAAAATACTCTCCTACTAATTATTAATCATAAATATAGCCCAAACTAATATTCACAACAATTAATGCATGGAGTAAAATAAAATTAAACTTAACTTTGAGAACTCTAAACCGAAGCAAAAATTAAATTTAGTTTAGGTGATAAATAATATTCACATTCAAAAAAGGTTATTTAATTAATAATAAGCTGAAATTAAAAATAAAAAAAACTTAAATTATGAAATTTTTTGGATCAGAGAAAATTTATCTTAGAAAAAAATTAGCCGTCATAAAAATAAACGAATTTGAAAATTCAGTTACAAAATTAAGTGCTAAAGAATTATTAAACTACTGTCACGACAACAAATTGCTCAGACACAAAATTAAATTTTCAAAGTGTAATCTATCAATGAAAATTGAAAAAAAAAGTTGTTGTTTCGAAAAATACTTTTAGAGGTGTTACAACAAAGACTGTTTAACAGGTTATAAAAGAACTTCTATAATAGAAAATTCAGTTTTTAGTCATTTAAATGGAAGTTTTCGTGTTAATCCATGGGTTTTAGCCACAATACTTGAAAAGCAATCTGTTAATAGTATCATAAAAACTTTAGAAATAAGTAGGCCAACCCAAAGAAATTTCTGTTAATAAGTTGGTTGTTTTAATGAAAACAGATAACAATGAAATACATAAATTGGGAGGAATAAATAAAAATTTTCATATTTACAAGACTGTGCTAAATTATAAGTGCAAAAGTCATCGTGGACGCTCCCCAGCAAACAAAACTAACGCAATATACATTTTTGAACTTAATAAAATAATCCCAGCTATTGAAAATGTGTGGGCTGAAGTGATCTCGGATAAGAAATCGTCTACACTTGTTCTAATTATCATTAAACGTGTTAAAGAATTTTCAAATATCCACACTGATGAACTTAAAATTTACCTTGCATTGAGGAAATTTAATTTTACTCACTTTACAGTTTGTCATAAGTATGCATTCCTTTACTCTATAACTAACCTACACACGCAAGCAGTTGAGAGTTCCAACAATTAACTAAAATATCAAATTAAGTTGAGAAAAGGAATAAAAACCAATTTAGATGCGAATTGTTGACTGCATTTTTCTGGCTTTGGAATAACATGTTTGATTTACTGAAAAAGCTAATTCTTTTCATTGAATTTTATTGATATTTTTTTTCACTGATAACATTTTATGGTATTTAATTTTTACTGATCTAATTTTCATTCAATTTTTGTAGATATTGAGAAAAAGAGAGATTCAAAAATATTTTAAATTCATTGATTATTTTTTAATGGTGTAAAAATCATCTTAAATCTAACCTTTGTTTTTTTTAGCAACAATTTAATAAATAAATTAAAAAATTCAAGGAGATATAAGTTGATATAATAAAAATATTAAATAAAAATTTTATTTAATGATTATTAAGAATAAAAGTACTCTGAATAAAAGTAATATTTTCAAAAAAATATTTTAAATATTTAGTCTTTATTATAAAATAACAACTTATGTTCTGTTAATTTTTATTTGATATTCCTTATATAATATCATAAAGAATATATTATATTTCGCCAAAGTCCTCTTTAACATTTAAAGTTATTACTGGTACGTATGAATACTTTTTGTCTTTCTAAGTGCTGGTTAAATCTTTTAATTTGACTTTACATTCCAATTAATAGTATTTTGTACTTTTCTTATTAAATTTTATGTTTTAATCTTTCTTTGTTTAAGATAAAAATATCAATATTTAAAAAGCTTGATATATAATTCTTTTCTGTTTTCTTGATGAAGACGAAAATATATAAAGTTTTTTTATTTTAGAATATTCTAAAATAAACTTGAAATTGATGAAAGCTGCTTAAATAGGGAAGAATTATGAATTTTTAATAATAAATTATTGTATAAAAGCTATATGCTAGTTATACTTAATATCAATTTAAAAAATAAAATTCAACTAGCTTTTGTAATTTGATAATATAGATAACTTTATAAAATTGATATTAAATTTTTTAAAAGTTTCTTGAATAAAAAACCTTCTATATTAACTTTAAAATTAAATATATTATAATACACCTGATTTATTTCGGGTATCTAATATGTAAGTTAAAAATATCTTGTGCTTAAGTTTTTCTGCTAATTATCAGAATACATATATCAGGGGTGAGAAACTTATCTTGTCGGCGGACAAAATATGGATTAATGAAGTTTTTGATGAGCCAGATTAGTGAATTGATCCTTTACTCGAGTATTTATCCACCTATTCAAGGAATAAATATTATTTAACGTAAACTTTAAATTTTAAGCTAAAAGCATAGATACCAAAACAGTATTTAATTTAATGTAATTCAATGAGACATCTATGGTGGATCAAATTTGTCAACAAGTTGTGTGAACTCTAGCTGCATGTCGGACGTAGAAATTCTCAGTAAAGACTGCATGTGAACATCAGTTAGATTGGAACGCAGCTTTGTCTTGTTAATGTTCATGATAGGAAATGTTTGCTCACAGATTTAAATAGACCCGACCAGAACAAGTATTTATATGACCATCTTTCTCAGGTTGGCAAACTAAGAATCATTTAGTGATGCATAGAATTTTTCAATGCTTTTAGATTAGAATTTCTCTTACAGAGTATAGTAACATTGCAGATCAATTAATTCCAATTGTAGTGCGTCCGGCAATTTTTCATAATCAATTGTAAACGGTGATGACAAGATATCAAATTTAACAACAAGCTTCTGGAAGTCCAGAAACGACTAGCAAATTCATTATCTAGGCCAGAAATTATATTGGTATACTTCTTAGTTGAGATTTTCTGTGGTGCCAAAGTTTCAAGTGTTGAGAAGTGAGTTGTTAAATTTTTACTAAGCTGGCAAAAAAACAATTTTAGCTTTACTCTAAAAGCCTTAACTGATGAGTATATTTCGTGAGCAATAAGTGCCTTATTATTAAATTGTGGTGTTCAAAATATTATTATAATCAAAAAGAAACACTGCAAACGCCATATCTGTTAGCCATTCAGATTTTTTGAGTTAATTATATTCTGGGTATTTTCCTTTCATCTAAAAGAAAGTAGGATTTCCGTTTTTAGGTCCCAGAAACATCTCAGAACTTTTCCCAAACTCAACCAGCTTTCCAAAGTATGCTACAAAAAAATTTTGTGATCTAAGCTACAATCTTTGAGAAATTTTATAAACTGTCTATGATTTAGACCTCTTTTCCTAATTAGATTAACTATTAATACAACTGGATCAAAAACATGTTTCATGTGAAGTACACTTTTGCATAGAACTTCCTGATGTATTATGCAATGAAGAAATATCAGCTTTCTGGTGCAATCGAACTCTGTAACACGGTCACTTAGTCTTTTCAGCTGACCTAATTTCTTCCCTGTCATAGATGGACAACAATCCGTAGTAGCACTGACCATTTTCTGTCATGATGATTGAATTGCTTTTTCCACACATTTAAAAATATCTTCACCGGTAGTAGTGCCTTTCCTTGATTCCCTTGACAGCAATGCTTCTGTAATTTTATAATTTTTTGAAATGCCTTGGATAAAGATGAGCAACTTTGCAGTGTCGTTGATGTTAGTGCTTTCATCCTATGCCAAGGAAAATAGCTCTAATTTAGATATACGGATTTTCAGTTGTGATTTAAGGTCTTCTTTAATTTCCTCAAAGCGCCTTTCAACGATTTTTCTCGATAAACTGACTTATTCAAACTTTCTTCTTTGTTTGGGACAGACTTGATCAGATTCGTCGAGAATGCACTTTTTGACAAATCGCCATTATAAAACGATTTGCTGTGTTTAACTATGTTATATGCAACTAAAAAGCTAGAATGAGTATCAGCTTTCTTGACTATTTCGCCCTTTGTAAATACCTTCTGCTGCTTTAGAAGTTTTTTGCTAAATTCTGTTGCTGTTGTATGCGGTTCCGCTGTTAATAAAGTACTGCCATAGCCAGCATGTTTCGTCACATAATGGCGCTTAATGTTGTATTCTTTCAACATAGCAACACTTTCACTCCACAAAAAATTGATTTCTTTTGAATTCTGTAAAAAAGTACTTTGATATCCAATCTTTGTTAAATGAGCTTCACTCGCTGTCAACTTTACGTTTCTTAGGAAAATCCATGAGAAAAATTATATTATAAATTATAAATATAATTTATTTGAATACAAATAATCAAACAACAAAAAAAATTATTGAACCGAAGAATAACTCAGTCTCTATTATTCGACCTAGTACAGTGTTTTCAGATTAATTTAATTGTTTTTTTTAATTAAATTAAACGGTTTTATAATTTAACTTAACGGTTTGTTAATTTAAGCCTTCAAAAACATTATATTTTTAGGGATTTTTTTAAATTCACCAATAAAATTTTGAAAACATTACTTTAAGAAGCTAATGGATTATAATTAGAAATCTTCACGTCGTAGATCTTTCAAAACGTACGATCGTAGATGCCAAAAAACCTTCACAATCAGCGCATGAAATCAAAAAACACAGCCGCGTTTAATCAGCCCAAATGACCTTCCAGGGTATTATGACTTTTCTGTGCGATGTAATGTTTACACTTGCTAAACACATTTTCATTAGGATTTAGTTGGGCGAATATGAAGGTAGGAACTTTAATACAAAACCATGATTTTCCAGAAAATTGTTTGTTCTTCCTTTCTACAGATTGAAGCATTATCCATAATGAGATTTTACAAAATAACCCACCTTTTAGGTTTTAGTATTCGCAAGTTCGCTTAAACACATCAAAAACCTTTCAGAATTGTACGGCGAGTCACTCATTATAAAAATTTTCAAAGCAATTTTTATTATTGCAGCACTTATTGAATTGTTCTTGCTCTTGATTTCTCTCATGTTTTGTATTGCATTTTTCCCGATCGCGGAAATTCAATAGCCGACGCGTGATCTTCAACTCACATATAACTCGTCCACAATTATTAATTTGTCGTGATCTTGAAGAAGATTATCGGGCCAATACCCTTCTCTTAAAAAAACGCTTACGTCAGTGTTTAGAGACTCTTGTACTAATAAAACCCATTTGATTAAAAAATTCATTTCTTTAAGGGACTTCGATATTGTCGTAGGGCTCGCAGAAACACTAAGTTCATCGTTTAGTTTTTGCCTAGAAGTTCTTAGTAGAACGATAATATCTGCTCAAATTGCTTGCGAAAGAATATTATTGACCTCGTCACGGAATATTTTTATTCGAACAACCTTTTTTTGCCAGCCTTATCCTGCCTGTTTGCTTTAAAAATCTTAACAACGCAGAAATCTGTGTTCACATTTAAGTCAAGTTCAGGGTAAATCTGTAATAGACCTTTTCCAGTCTGAAATTTATTAAAATTAGCCTCGCGCACAGACTTTTTCAGTAGAGAATTTATTTCCATGGTTCGAAGTGTTTATAGTTTTAATTTAAATTTGTTAAAGGAAGCGTTGAATTAAGTTAAAAATAGTTAAATTAAGCTCAAAACACTGTAAAAAAATAGTGGGAGGTTGCAGCCAAATAGACTGAAGCTACATTATTTTTTACAAACGGAAACCGTCTGCGGGCTAGTCAAAATCGCGCATCGGACTGTATGTTGCCATCCCTTATATAGATCATAATTTTATAAAATATATGCAATTTAAAAAAAAATATGAACCTTGATAAAATTCTCTAAATATTTAAAAAATTTCTTGACTCATTTTATCTATTAGCTTTAAAAATGCCTACTGTTTGAATCAATTTGATTAGTTTATTTTAAATATTTAAAAATATTCTATATTTATAATGGAAAATTAAATTTACATTTTTGATTGCATTAAATCCATGGAAGTGGTTCTTCAAGATGGAATTATCTGTGTACCTTAGCAACTTTAAGAAAGGTAAATCATAAGCTTGTAATAAGATTTGCGATTTATTTTAATATATTCTTCCAAAATTTTTGACCAAAAATATTCTATAATTTATATAAAAACATATTTGCTTCTGCATAAGTTTTGATCAAATTACTATTTTAGGACAATTAATTTTCAACAATGTTCATAAATCTTCTAGAATTCTTTATATATACTCTTATTGTTAAATAACACTTTTGAGTCATTATAATCTTTATAGAGAAATATGATATTTTAAGTCACAAAAAATTTTCGTTATTCAGAATAATTTATTTTCTTTAAAATATTTCACTTGCTTCTATTGGAAGTAAACAAAAACCAGATAAAAGTAGTAACTAGTTTATTTTATTGTTAATATTATGGAACATTACAGTAAATATAATATGTACACTGTCAATTCTCGAAACATTATTCTTTCCATTTAAGGGCCATAAATAATTTTTAAATCATTTTAATTAGTCTGTTAGAAAGTTATTTATAGTATGAGAGGAAAAAATTTCATATTATTATCAAAATTGTATTTATATTTAAATAAAATGTAATTTATTCAATTATGAGTTTAATATACGAAATTATACTTAATATTCTTAAATGTAGCAAAAGCGTAAACACTTTAAAGTATCGTTTTGAATAATACATGTATAATATTTTGTAATTAGATCATATTATTTAAAATTTTTAACTATATTATTTTTATATTTTATAAAGTAGCAGGAATAAAAATTGCTCCTAAAAAGTAAATACATAATGAGTAAAAAGAGTTTATTCATTGATAATTAACATAATTATCAAAAGATTCGTACGATAGTTATAATTTGACCAAATTTGACAGTTTTGTATTTTCCAACGTAAAATATTGAAAAAAAACAACTTAAATTTTAACAGTGATTATAAGTTTTCTCTAACAAAAATTTAACATTTGATGTTTACTTAGCTAACTATACATACAAGTTAACTAAAAAAATATTTATTCGAGATAGGTAGCATGCAATAAACATTCATGCTATTAATTTGTTAATTATATAATTATTAAAATTGAGAGATTATAAGTTTAAATAACCTTCTAATACTTAATGAAGCCTATAATATAATATAACTTAAATCATAAATATGATCTCTTTTATATCATATAAAACCTAATCCATAACTTCATAAGACTTTAGATTCTAATTAGAATTTTACGATGATGAATTTATGATTTTATCATAATAATGGTTAGTAAATTTCAATAAATTAATTTAAATTAGAAAGAGAAAACTATCACAATTTTATATATTTACTGGCTGAAGAATTTTGAAAGGTTTATATAAAAGTTAAAATCGTTTATCGAAACCAAACATTTTTTCATTAAATGAGCTTTAAAAATAATAAAGAAATTTCTATAATAAACTCTTTGAATGCTACTTTGTTATTATGTATATAAAATATTTAAAAGAAAATATATAGTATTTAACAAAATTTTTTTTATAAATCTTATAAAAATATAAATACCTGACTAATTTTATATATTCTTTTATGTAAGATAATTGAAAAAACATTTCAAAACGTAATCGAATGAATTATCAAATAAATATTCAGATAAGGTTTTGAATTCCAAATAGTAAAAAGTACAGTAAAAAATTCAAATATTTTATTTATAGAAAAACTATTTATTGATATCTAAATAAAAATAAAATCAATCTAAATATTATTGAATACAACTGAGTTCAAAATAAAATGTAATATTTTTTTATTCTATGTATTTTAAATACTAAAAAAAGAACAATTTTTAGCGAAATAAAAAATCCAAGACAGAATAATGAAAATAAAATATTATGCAGGAAAAAGAAAAAAAAATATAGAAAAGATGAAATAAATATCAACATTAAAATAATCAAACTATTTATTAAATTAATAAATCACGTATAATGATATATATATATATAAATAAAAATATCTAAAACAAAAACTTTTAAAAATACTATGCAATAATTAATCAAACATTTTTTTATCTGAATAATTAAATTTAACAAAAGACCTTAAACCAGATAAAAAATTAATCTATACTATCAAATTTTTATTAAATGGGATTGAGATCAATTTAACTATTATTTAGTAAAATAGTAATATAAAAGCCCCTTTTTATTGAGTTTTTCAATCAGAATAGTTTAAATTAAATTAAAAATAATTAAAAGTTTAGTTTAAAAACATACCGTTTGATCTTAAATATTTTTAGTTAAAGTATCTAGATAAGACTAAAGTTGGTGTGTTAATTATATGGAAGGGGTCATTTTAACCGAAAACTTTTAATCGAAAAAAGATTTAATCACAAAACTGATAACCGAAAATATATATTTTAATTTTTATTCTTCCCAATAAGCAAAACAAAAGGTTTGTCCAAGTAAACAAAAGAATAAGTAGAGTTGTTGCGAGCTGGTGATATGATATTAATATAATTACATATCATATGGGAATTGTGGCCAATATCAATTATTAAATATAAATCATTAAGATTTTTATATCAACATTATAAATAAAAGAGGTATTTAAAAAATTCTTATTAACTTTGCATTCAAATTTAATGTGAAATATTGAATAATGTAACCAACTATACTCTAATTCCGTTTTATGCAATAATTTTTATTTATTAATTTGATTAGTCTTTTTTTTAAGTCAATTTAGAAACCAAATCAAGTAATCTGTTTACAGCGTTTTACTGATTTTTATTTCCACCATTTTCACTTCATTTGGCAAAACACACTTTATTTCTTTCCGTATACAGTAATGTTCATCTAGAAATTCCAGATATAACCTCGTCAATATAATTTTTTGAATATAATTTATTTCGATGAAAATGTAGTGAATCTAATTATATAGTTCAAAAATTAGTATCAAAATCATCACTGTAAATATATAATGAGTTCCTATAGTGCTTAATAGAAAAATTTATCAAAATTAGTATTATTATTTGCATTTATTTAATCAGAATTTGATTTTTAATATAATTCTGTTTTTTTTAAATAATTTAAACCTTTTATATAAATAAATAAAATGAAACTTGACCAGGGGTATTATATTTTTAAAAATAAGAGTTATTTGAATTAATTAACACGCTCGTCATTGCGTTGTCCATATATGGGTGGTGTTTTTCTTTTCAAGTTTAATTAGATCTTTACTTGCGTTTTGAAAATAGAGTTAATGGAAAAAAACATTCAAAGTACGGGAATAGAACACACCGCATAAACATAATTAAATATCCTAATCATAGACTAATTTTTATAAGTTTATATTTTGGACAGTATTAAAATTATTACTCTATACATGTATCATTATTGACATACTTATTCATAAAAGAGCGAGACAAGGAGAATGAGAAACTATGATAACTTATTATGAAAATTTTACAAACGTAATAATAACAAAAATAAAAATGAAACTTTAGTGTAACAATTTAATAATAAAGAGAAAAACAGATGATATATTTCCCATGTTATTCTTTAAAAAAGTCCAAGAACATCTTTGGCGATTTTTGGCAATTCAAAAAATATTTTGTTGTTTTTAAGCGTTTTTCTTGCTTGTTGACGTTCAACAATTTTCTTCTATTTTAGACAATACAAGACGCACATCCTTTCTACAAGCCTGTCCTGCTGATTCTTGCAAATTTCCAAGTGGTAAGACAATTCGTATCTTTTGTATTTAGAAGTGCGGAGTACCATATTTTATCAGAACATCGATTCTGTTACTACAATTTCCCAGAATTTTCTTATCTACATTTTTTTTAGTAATCTCTGATGTAATTCATGTGCATTAATACTCGTTGTTCCAATAATAAAATGAAATATTAATTTTTGATACCTTTCGTTGATCTTTCATACATTTGTTACATATGAAACCATCTGGCTGGTCCTATCGATGCCACTTTTTACACTATTATATGCAATTATCGCCAAAGTTTTTATTTTTGAAGAAGGACTGCGATGTGTAGAATTTGAGCTTGAAGTAACGATAGAAGGATGTTTTGTGGATAAGATTCTTACATCGCAAAAATCTCTCAATTTTAGTACTACAATTACAATGCGATCTTCTAGTGCCACAATTTCATCCCTTTTTAATTATACGACATTGCTAAACTTAAAATATTTATTTTTCTGTGCCTTAAGCTTCCAACCATATCCGTCTTAGAATTTAAAAATTTTAGTGTTAATTCGTAACTTGTATAAAAATTATCAACAATTTAAGTATATCCTTTGTTTAATAATTTTCTGCAAGTTCAGTGCAGATATTATTTGCTATGCTAACATTTCTGTTATTATGGGATATGATCCATAATATTAATTTTTAAAGACAATGCGTATGCTTCGATGGAGTAAAATTTAAACAGTTTTATACTGTACTTAAGTGACTTTTTTAGAAAATACTGCCGGAATACTTTTCGTCACATTCTTAGAGCCATTTTCTCGTCGTTAAAAAATATCTTGGCCTGGTAAAGGATTTCTGATAATCATCCTTCAGTACGTTTACAAGTGATAAAAATTTTCAGTCTGTTATTTTTTACAATGGTTTAATTATTGACAAAATGCAAGTTTTATAGCAGTAACTCAAAACAATTGCTGGAAAGTTTTCTGCACATTTAGGGTAAGTTGTATATATGATCAGTTGAATAACATTTGTTAATTGATGTTAGTCTTAGATCCATAAAAAATTATCAGTATAATAAATTTTTTTGTTTCTTAGGCAGTGGTAAGATTCCATGTATTCTATCCAGCGTTACGAGTCATTTAATGTTGAAATAATTTCTTCTTTGCATACATATTAGTTTCTATGACTGACAGACTTATTACTGCGTTGTCAAAGAATAGCGTAGAAATTCAGCGGCCTTAATCTCATACCAAAAATTAAATAAAGGCCTGATTTTTTCAATTGATACAAATGATTGTTGCCTGCTATCAAACTCGTTCCATTAGATTTTTTCCAATGAATTGTTAGCTGTGGTTTATTCCTATTCTATAATCAGTTCTTCTAGCATATCTTAAAGATCTTCATTTTAAAATAATATATCAGTAAGGCAACCTGAACTTCATAAAATTCTATTTGTAAAGTTTCTAATTAAATTCAGTATATTTTTTTTATCACTACTCTCCTGACTATTAATTCTAATTTGACATTGTCCAATGAACATTTCGGGATCAAAAATTAATGATGTGCTTCTAAAAAAATATGTTTCTCAGCTAAATGAACAAAATTCTGAGCTGGTGTTAAGATTGTAGGTCTCTAGTTGAAATGCTTATTTTTTATTTTTGGTAAAGGATAAGTTTTTAGCAATAAGCATTAAAAAATACGAAAAAATCTTCTTTTCAGTAGGCTTATTTTAGAACTAAACAATGCCTTATGTCTAATGGGTTGAAGGTCTTATAAATGTAGATAAATTACAAAACATGGACCTATTGGAGTTGAATTTTTGGAATCCCCACTTACACCTACGTTTCTGTTCTGATAAGTTGATAGTAAAATTGAGGATATTAGAAAATTAACTGAATAACGCTTAATATCGAACGTGGAAATGATTATTTTTCTTATTTATTTGAAATAATCAACATTGATAATAAAAATTCAATTAAGAAATATAAAATATGTATTAAAAATTTGATTCTCTAATAAAAAAAGACAACATCTGATAGGTTTTTTTAAATTGATACAAAAGATAATTAAGATGTATTTAAATGCAATTTGTAGCCATTTTTAACTAATTTTTAAAAACAAAAATGTATGAAAACGTTTACTAAGAGTTTTATTTAAAAAATGCTAAACTTATGCTTCTAAATATATGATTTACATTAAAAAAAAGTTGAAAAGCCAAGTTTATATTCAAAATTTTAAAATTAAAATTTAGGTAGTAATAAAACTTATATGGAAAAATATCATCAGTATCATGATTGATAGCTCTAAAAAAATAATCATAAAAAAATGTTCTTTTATTAGTTTTAATTCAAGTAAATAACTATAAAACTTAAATTTTTAAAGATTTTCTATTAATAAAATTGGTTTTAATATAAAAAGATTTACAATAGTTATGAATATTAGAATGTTATAAATTAAACAAAATCTACCATGAAATTTAAGTAAAAGATTATATTAAAATTTAATTATAATTTATTATTATATTCCAATAAATATATTTTTTTAAATAATTATATTAAGTACTATTTTATTAAACTTTTCTAATTATTTCGATAGTGTCTGAAATAGAATTACCTACTGATTACCTGAAAGTGATTGAATGTAAATTTATAGCTATTTTTTATTTTAATTTTATGAGTTGATGCATCTTAAATATTGTACTTTATAACTACAGGTGTAAAATAAAACTCTTTTTATAAGAAATATAAAAAAATATTATGGAATTTTATAAATATACTTGGAAAATAAAAATACAGAAAATCCGTAAATCTTGAAACTCCGAAATATTATAAGCAAAGTTTTGAATCCTAAAATTTTAAATACCACATCATGTCGTGTAAATACGAAATTAAAACTAAAATTATCAATTAAAAAAGCATACTCGTCCAAACTATAATTTTACAATCATGAGAAAATAAATTTAAAAAATAGTATGAATTTAATCAACAATCTGAGTTTAAATGGCTTAAAAAGATTTTGTATCATGAAAAAATTTAAAAAGCTTTGATATTGCATTTAATTAATTTTGATTTGTGAATTTTAAAAGTTTTTCAAATCGAGGTTATAAATTTTATATTTTTTTCTATTTGTTATGGTTTTCCCTTTATGATAAATTTTGAAAATCTGACAAATATACAAATTAATCTTTCGGTAATATTTTGTGATTTTTAGAATTGATTTTTACAAAAATATAACTATTCATACCAATAAAAATTTATAATGATAAACAGCAAATTAAAATTGACAATTTCTAATAGTAAAAAATTATTTTTACAATAAAAATAATTTGTTGAAAGACAAGAAAGTTGCATTTTCCATATAAAATGTTGGCTTATTTAAATATTTAACATTAGAGAAAAATGTTGTATACTTTCAAAACATCTTTCATATTGAATTTTTAAAAAAAAATTTATTTTTATGTTCAATCAGGCCTCTTTTGAAAAATTGAAGTTATTATTTATAATATTCCTTAAAATACAAAAGATGTATATCATTATGGAATTTTAACATAGAATTCACTAAAAAATTTACTTTTACTTTGTAATAAATATAAGAATTAATGCAATTCAAAAAAATTTCCAATTTAAAAATTTTATTACAGATCAAATATTATAAAAAGTATTTTTTTTGTTAAAATAAGAACATAAACTGGAAGTAACACCAAAATTAAGATTAAATTAAAGAAAAAAGTTAAATTCAGTAAAAGGAAATATACATTTAAGTCATTAATAATTTTTTTATGGCTATTGTGTTTTTTTGCCCCTAGTTTTACTGATTTTTTTAATATCGAATATAAAATGTAAAATATAACTTAAGAAAAATTAAAAATTAAAGTTTGATTAATTTTACGAGTTTAAATCAATTGTTTTATAAAAAAAATGTTTCCTACATCCATTTGTTAAGGTATAAATGAAGTTTTTGTCCAAGTATAGCATTTCCCATTTTAATTATAATTTTAAGTTTACTCCATGGACTTTCAATATTTTGGGTATGTACTGAAGTTATTGGGTCAACAAAAATAAATGATTGACCGTTTGATGAAATTAATCATTGTTGCTAGTATTCTTATATGCATGATATGGGTCTGTATGTATTATTGATCCGCTACGATATATGCGGCGTATTATTAGTGTAAGTGTAGCTGCTGAACGATTTTCAACAATTTTCAAATAGTTTTTTTAAGACTCAAAGCTAGTATCTACGATACCAAGAACTCAAATTTCATATTCAGTGAGCGTCCACGATAATATTTTGGTTTATGCCTAAACATACTTTCTTCAACTTGAACAACAACATCATGGTTCGGCTAATTATATTGACAAATTCTGAAAAATAATTAAGACAAAGAAGTCACAAATCATCAAATAAATCTATTATCGTATGCGCTTCAATATTCATATCACGTTTAATTTCAACATCTTTGAAACAAAAATAATTTCTATAATAATTTTAGCCCGTTTTGAAGCAAGATCAATACCGTTCAAAAAAACTTACACATTATTTTGAAAAATATTTTTAGTAATTTAAAACAATTATCTCTCATCCATATAAACGCATATTCATCTTTATTACATTTATATTTCACAAATGATCAAATATTGACATTTTAAACAAAAATTAATAAGTTTGAGTACTCAATGATTTTGAAAATACTTAATAACAGCTAAAATATTCTTATTAAAAATCGATTTTATTTCATCGGTATAAAAATGCTCTCTCTTAAGATCTAAAATTACTATTAAAACCTAAAAGCTTAATTTGCTTTAAATATACATCAAAATTTAGTTCTTAAATTGGTAGATTTGAGTTATGTATATGAAAATATTTATATCAAATATTAATTTTAATATCATTATTTGATATAAATATGATTATATAGGGTTTTCGATCAATAACATAATTATTACAATTAACATCAAAATACAATTATAATATATTATTCATTTGATTCTTATTAAATCAATTGATTAATCAAAATACTGATAATAATGATGATTTTATGCTTACAAGTTAACAACTTGATTTAAATTTATTAAAAATCATAGGATTCAATTATTTGTTTAATTCCAAGAATATGGGTACTATAAGAGGTTTTTCCATCTATAGTTCATGCGAATTCTTGTGTCCCTAATCCCAGAAAGTTTTCCGATTTCCAAATGTGAAATTAAAAATATGATTGAGAAGTAATACAAGATTATTCTGTTTAAAACTTTGCTATAATCTGTCAAAAAATTTAAAATGTAGTTTATATTAAATAAAGAAACCCATAAAAATAATTATAGATTTTTCTGAAAAAAAGAGAAGGGGTTATTTTTTTAAAATATCTCTTAATATTTAGTATAGTTTAAGATCGAATTTTTAATCAGGAATACACTGAAATTCTAAAAGACATGTTTAAATGAATAAAGGTTCTTTCAACACGAACATGTCAGTCTGTATTAGAAATGATTCCTTTAAAGAATTTTAATTACCATTGAAAATTATAACTTTGGTACTTGAATGAAGAAATTGGTTAAGAAAGATAGGACTAGTAACAGCTCATGCAGTTAAATATTGATTTTTGCCGGTTGATAATATCTATAAAAATGTAACACTTTATGAAAATAAGATGGGATTGCGATTATAATAAGTTAATTAGATGAAGAGTTGTGATTAGGAGTATTAGCTTATCTTCTTTTTAACAGTTACAAATTTATATATATTTTGCTTGTTGTAGATATAAAAAAGTACAGTACGATATGCGGTAGAATTTATGAAAGAGCTGTGAATGGACATAACTTTAAAAATTCTTTGAAGGAAAATAATGAATGTTTTCAACATTCAAATTTAATATCAACCATTTTTGTACTGGTAATGCACAGATTCATCACTAAAAATGATTAAAGAAATAAAATGAAGTTTCATTATATAAAGAACAATATACCTCTATTCTTTTTACCCCAAACTTATTAAAAATATATTTTCTGGTTGGTAAAGTGCTCCATTTCGTGGATTAAATCGTACTTAATCACAAGACGAAGATTAATCCGGGAGAAATTTGATGATGTACGTTTGAAAATTCTAGTTCTTTTAACCAAAATAAGTAAGGCTATAACAAAAGGCGTAGTTAGCTCAAGAAATTCTTGTATAATAATTTATTTCTTTGTTTCAAATTATTTTTATTTTTTATGATGTTGATAGAAAAAGCAATTTATAATTATTTAATCCGAATCGTTTAAAAAATTATAATTTTTCTAATCTTTGAATTTTTTTATCCATAATGCGCCCAACTGTTTTTACTCAGGTAATTTAAAGATTATTCTTGGGAAGTATCAAAAGCGTGATAGAGTACCTGCAACAGAACGGAATTTTAATGAATGTCTACATTTGTCAATTTTGTTTTTATAGCTGCAATTTAGTTCCTTATACTAGAAATAAAGATTGCTGGGCTTTTCGTTGTATGACCAGAGGTTGTACAGCGTATAAAAAATACAAAAGTGTAAGAAAAAAATCCATCTTTGAACGATATAAATTTTGTTTAAAAACAGGATTAAAATTGTGTGGAAATGGTCACTTGCATAGAAAAGTGTGGACATACGTCAAGAAATTGATGTTCATGAAAAGTCTTAATTGACTTTTTTGATGATCTAAGATTACGTTGTTTAAAATATTTCAAATGTAATCAAATTACAATCGGTGGACAGGGTGTTATATGTAATATAGATGAAAGTCTAATTAGGCATAAACCCAAGTACCATCGAGGTAGGGTAACAGAGTCTGAAATATGGGTATTTAGTATCGCTGATACTTCTTTTTTTCCATCTAAAATTTTTGTTACAATTGTACCTGATAAAAGTGCTCAACCACTTTTACCTTTTATTCAAAGTGTTTGCCGAACCGTAACAATTATACATATCGATAAATGAGCAGCATATAGAAATATTGTCTCTATGGGATTCAAACATATGGCAGTCAATCACAGCCTCCATTTTGTTGACCCAGTTTCCGGTGCTCATATGCAAAATATAGAATCTTGTTGGACCATGCTGAAGCAAATAATAAAAAAGAAGGGTGTTCTTGGGGACAAATTAATTTTGTATTTAAATGAATGGACTTGGAAAACAAATGTTTTTAATAACGACTGGGATGAGCTTATAAATTTAATAAAAATTTAATTTAACATTATTCTATTAATTTTAATATTTATATTTAATTTAAAAATTTAATTCAATATTTTATCACCGTTCTTAATACTTAAATTGGGGAAAGAAACGCAATTGATCCAAAAACCATATAAATATAATTTTTATTATTTGAACTATTACGATTAATTAATTTAAGTTTTAAAATAAACAATTAAACCTTAAAACTTTATAAATAGTTTGATCTTAAAAAGTTTCTAAATATTAAATTTTTTAAATAAAATTTAATTTTTTTAAACTATTCGGTAAATTTTGTAAAAAAATTGGTTATGTTTTAGGTAAAAAAAGAAAATTTGCTAATTATTTCAAAGATTCTGTAAAATATAGATAATTAATTGAACTAAAAAGAATTATAAAAAAACACGATAAATTCGATGAAAGAAAATTTTTATTCAAGAGAAATATTTCCAATAAAAACGGAGAAAATAAACAAATAATAACTTGTCAAAGAAAAAAAGGACTTAATATTTTTTTATAAATGTTCTAGTTGTCTGGCTAATACAAATTAAACAAAAACTCCATCGAAATAAAGACTGCCTAAGTTTCTAGTATGTCAATCCACATTGTTGTTGCTTCAAAAAAATACTACTGTATAAGAGTGAACAATTTTTTTTAAACAATTAAAAATTTAACTTTAAAACTAATTATTTATACTGTGGAAATGTTTTCTTGATGGGGTGCCTGAAGAACTGTTGAAAAAATATGGTGTTTCAAGAAGAATGTGGATAAAGTTTTATAATGCTTTATTTAGGGTCCTGCAGTGTGTATTTCAAAAGCAAATCCCATAATTAAAGGTGATGAAAATCTAGTTAGCTAAATTAATGATAGTTTATTCAAGTATAAACCGAAATATAATTAAGGACTGCGTTCGGATTTTCAAATTTAGCTTTTTAAAATTTGCGATATTTCGTAATCATCGTGCAAGGTTTTTTTTAATTTTTTGAAATACAGAAAAGCTTTTACTTTATTGCCTTTGATTAATACGTCCGTAGGAATAATACAACTATTGTTTCGGATTAGTGGCCAGCCTATAGAAGTTTACAATTAAATGAATACAATTATTTTACAGGAAATCACTTAGTAAACTTTGTGGACCAAATAATTTAGTTCACACACAAAATATCGAATCAAAATAGAATAATATCAAGCTAAAAATAAAAACATCTAAAGGAATCTATTAAACAATAATTCCATTAATCCTTGATAGGTATATATTTAAAAATATCATTGTAAGAAATAATTTTGAAGAAGTTCTTGATTTAATTAAAAATTATATAATCATCATTAGTTATTTATTTTGTTATTAAATTAAAAAAAACGTTTTTAAAAAGTGTAAAAAATATATGATCCAAAAATTTTATTAATTATTAGATGAATAGAAATAATTAACAAAACCGGGACTTAATGGTATGTTAAGTATAACTGTATTGAAATTATTTCTATGTTAAACTTTGACTTAAGCATTTTTAAATTTAAAATATGAAGAAAATTTAATTCTAAATAAGTAAAAACGGAATAACATAATTTAGGTTAATTCAAACATAAAATTCTTTCAAAGAATAATTGCATCAAGATGCAGAGAAAACTTTTAAATATTTATTACTGAAGTAAAACCACATCATTGATGGATTTTTCCATATTTAAAATATCAAATTATTTTATATTTTAATAATTATTTTGTCTTTTAATTCTAAATAAGTAAAAACAGAATAACATAATTTAGGTTAATTCAAACATAAAATTCTTCCAAAGAATAATTGAATCAAGATGCAGAGAAAACTTTTAAATGTTTATTACTGAAGTAAACCACATCATTGATGGATTTTTCCATATTTAAAATATCAAATTATTTTATATTTTAATAATTATTTTGTCTTTTAATTCTAAATAAGTAAAAACAGAATAACATAATTTAGGTTAATTCAAACATAAAATTCTTTCGAAGAATAATTGCATCAAGATGCAGAGAAAACTTTTAAATGTTTATTACTGAAGTAAAACCATATCATTAATGGATTTTTCCATATTTAAAATATCAAATTATTTTATATCTTAATAATAATTTTGTCTTTTAATAAAAATAAGTAAAAAAAATGATTTTACAGAGCATGATTCTTATAAATACTTTATCAATTAGGAATATTGTATTTCACAAACAAAAATATGACAAAAATAGAAATAGGTAAAATCGTTAGTTTTCTTAATTTAATACTATATTAATTAATAAGGTGAATTGAACTGAAATAAGAAGCTAACAACCTTTTATCTTTTAATTTCCATAAAGAATATAATATTTATTTTGGATTAAATTTTAAAAAATGTCGGAATAAAATTATTATTAATTAAATTTATTTTTGAACAATATAAAAATTTAAAAAATATCAAAAAATAAACAAATATATATTTTTATTTTTTTGCAAATATTACCAATAATTTTGTTTTATGATTTCTTAAAATGTCTATTCTTTAGTTTTAAATTTTCTTCGAAAAGGAATTCTGCAATATGAAATTCTATCAAAGGAATATTTTTATAAGAATTAGAGCTTAAAAAATTCTTTAAAAGCATCAATAAATTTTCAATATTTGCGGTATAAAAACCTTATAATGTGTTAATAAAATATTCACTATGATTCAATGTTTAATGGATACAATAAATTGCATTTAAAAAATTATCTTAAGATCTGCAGCAATAAATTACTACAATTGAGTTAAACTTAATATGATTAATTTAAATTGTTTTAAGATGAGCACTTGATCTAGAAGGAATTATTTCATTATTAGATCATTTTACGCAATATTTATCATTGCCAATACCCATTTTCGCGAAATTATTCTACCTTTATAATATTTTCTTTTGTGAAGTAGTCTTTCATCAACTTGTACTTCATGATTCTCTCCTCCAATTAAAATGTCTAATTATCTTAAAAATCATTTATTAATTTTCTTATTAACGAATAAAAAGAAATTCTTATATTTTTCCCATACCAAGTTCCAAGGAAATATCCTTTAAATTTTTCTCTTCAACATAATTGTCGATCAAGTAAGCAAAAAATATCAAGAGCGATTTTAAAATTCTCAAATTAGCTACCTATTCTAACTGAATTAGTGATTTTACACTTGCTACATATCCATTCTTTCTTATGGATCCTTCTATTAGTTATAATTAAGTTCTTTTTTGTTGCATTTCTAACAAAAAAAAATTCATGTTTTAAACCTTTAAAAGACAAATCCATTGTTTATTAAAAAAAGAAAAAAATTTATAAAATTAATGTTTTAATTAAGAAATAAAATAATTAACATTTAATTTGTTATTGTAAAAGTTTTAAATATTTAAAATACAAATAAATTATTTTCCAACAGGAAATTATTTTTGTGACAGCAATATTGTTTTCCGACATATTTAAAACCATAACCGTATTTTGTAATGACCTATCAAAAGTAAGTATAATTATGTTTCCAAATTTAAACTATACATTTGATTAAAAATCAAAGGGAATAAAAGTGAAATAATCATTATAAAAATTTCATTTAGCATCATAATAGAATGAAAGTGATCATTTTTTTAATAAGCAAAACAATATAGTATTTTTACATACTGAAATAAAACTATAAACTCCAAATATCTATATAATAAATTAACACTTAATTTTTTTTTAAAATAAATATATTTATATAAATATTAACAACCCTTTCACATTATTCTTATAAATTAAAATAATTTTTTTTTAAACTCACAAAAAATAGTGTCAAAATTTGGATAAAAATGGTGTCGAAATTTTAGAAAAAAATACTGTGAAAATTTCAGAAAAAAAAATTATAATACGAAAATAAAGAAAAATAACATAGGAAAAATGTAGAAAAAAATAATTTTTTCACTTCCCGAAGTGTTACTATCTTCCTCATTGTGCCATAGCGCAAAGCAAGGTGCTGGACAAAGAGTTTTTTTACACAATTCACATTCATAATTTGTTCCTTTCTTATTTTTTGTTTTGAACAATATTTGCAACGTCTTCTCTTTGGTAATTCAACGGGAAAATGAATTATTTTTACAGGATTAGAATTGACGTTAATACTTGATTCTGATACTATTGAAGCATATTGATTTTGCTCTAAAATATCATTGGTTTTATTATTAGACAAACTATTCATAATCTCAATCAAATAATGCAAATATGATTTGGGAGATGGATAGTATTTCTTGTATAGAACAAAGCTATTATGAAATACAATATTGAGCAAGTGGAAGCATAATTTAGTCGTCCATTTTTGAGATTTTTTTTCAATCGCATAATATTTGGTCATTTGATCCATCAGATCAACTCCTCCCATATACTTGTTATAGTCCAGAAACATCTCATTTTTGTTTAGATTGCTCAATGGTTCAATACGCGAACCCAAATTTTCATCAACGAGTCGATTATCTCGGAATTTTGCCGAATGAATGTTTGAAATCATCTGTACCACCCCGTTATCTTTCATGCATATATAATTTAACTCTTTGTTGTTCATTATTATTCCCGTTCCTTTTTTCAATTTTTTAATTTCACTTTTCACTTCCTTGGGACCACCTTTGTTTTCTCTGATGGTTCCACAGAAATAAAAACCGACTTCTTTAAACCCCGTGAATGTTTTAATACTAGAATAGAAGTTGTCCATATAAATATTATAGTTTAAATTTTTGTATCGTTCTGTTAGCCGTTTTATCATGCCTAAAATGTTTTCTTTTCTTCTAATAGTATATAAGGTTAAACTACATGCATAGCCAGTACTAGATTTACATAATGCATAAAGCTTAATGCCATATTTAAACTGGCTTCAATGGCATATATACTTTGGATCCGCCTCTTCCAGACCATGATCACATATTCTCATTTTACGCTAATTCTCTTTGGGGAGAATAAACTCTTGAAAATACTTTATTAAAATATTCAACCAATCCATCTAGCTGAGTTTTACATCCACTTTCACGATCTTGATTTCTAAATTCATCTTTATTAAACACATGAAAATATTTTTTAATAGTGGAAAAACGTTCAAAAGACAA
>CAKKLC010002823.1:13290-24667 GCA_918559645.1 Ceratonova shasta | reverse complement strand
AGCCTGGACAAACATTATTTAATTTTATTAAACCTTTTTCTCGCAAAAAAGAATCTAATAAATCTGAATTATTTATAATTTCAAGCAATTCTTGGAATTTCATTTTGCGCATGCGTACGGTCCCAAACTACATTCTTACCTTATTCTCTTAAATAAACAGAGATTCTGGATTTTCAAATTTAAGGTTAAAAAGTTATATTGCTTGGTAACAAATACATAAACTATTATTATATACATGCGCCTAATTAATCTAATTTCTCGTCTGTTGCTTACCTGAAAAGTCGTCTTCGTAAAATCTACTGAACAGCAATTTTTTTTTGAATTTATACGATGAATTCTGGCAATGAAATAAAAAACATTCAAATTTCAGTCAAGTTCCTTCATTCAATAAAAACTCTTTGTTATTCCAAGCTAACAAATGAAAAGAGGTTTGTTTTGATTCAACAACTGGTTGAAATTTTTAACATTCAAGGAAATGTTGAAATAGTGAACGACAAGTAGTTTTAAAAAGTTTAGTCAGAACAAACCGCCCAGTAAAACAAGACAAATATAATCTTCCCATATTAATTGATGATAACGAAAGTCTAGATTATACCTCATCATCAAAGGAAAACACTATTGATCATATAGCAAAGTTATCTATTGAAACTGATAAGGTATCTTACATTCAAACTCCAAATTTAAATAAAGCACAAGTATAAAAAATAGACTCCTTTAAGGATGAAATTACCTTAAATCAAATAGAAAGTATGAATATGATGGGCAAGAATATTTTTCTTCCTTCAATCTTTATAGTCGTGCTACCCATATTTGAAAAGTAAGACTTACTTAAACTATAGTAATATCGAAAATGATGATGTTAAAAACGTTTACAAACTATTACAGATTACGGATATACACAATTCGTTAGAAAACCATTTAAAATTTAGTAAAACTTGTTGTATTTTAGATTGCGATCAGGGCATATTTCCAACTATAATGGATCTTGTTGATGTTAATAATCAATTAGAATATGAAAAGAGTTTAATTATCATACCTTCCTTCATGGTAAGTTATTTTTGCTAAATTTTTATAGATAAATAGTCTTCAATTACTCTCTACTAAAGAATATTATTCAAAAGTTAATAGAAAATTCAGGATGTTATTTCCTTCAGTTTCAGTATCTTTAAAGAAAATTCGAGCACAAAGGAGAATATTGTTAGAATTGGGTCAAAAGGTAATATTTAATATTAGAATCCAGATGTTTTTGGATATCAATATATTAGCTCATGCTGCTTTGTATTTAGATCGATTATGTTTCTTATCATTTGTTGATAGTTTTAACATAAATCAAGTTTCAAGTAACAAGTGGAAATTGATTAGTGTGCTGCTTAGTACTTGCTCTTAAAATAATCGGTGATATTTCCCAAGATAATATTGAAAATTACTTGAATGTAAATTAAATTTCAAATTTAGTCCTTTGAACAATTTGCAAAAATGGATTTAGACGATATTATCATTTATGAAATACCAATACTGATAATATTGAATTTTTATTTGTTCCCTACATGGGAACAACTTGCAGATATATACACATACATGTATTATAATAATGAAAAAAACCATTTTGAAAATGTTTAAATGGGTAAGAAACATGAATAATTTTATATTGCAATAAAGTAAAATAAACATTTTTTTATTAACGATAAATGTAATAGTTTGCATGTGAGAGTTGTTTTTATAAAATTAATTTTTAGAGTTAAAAAAATATTTAACCCAAGGACATTTATTTCATAAAATATATGAATCAATGCTTTATAATGAGACTGTAAGTGGCATCATTTATTTTTATAAAAGAAAACATTTTTTAGAACGGCTGTGTGGTTATTCCTATATTTCTGGATATAAAATTTAAAAATATTGGAATTTGATTCGAAAAAAAAAATTAAAACCTTTTCATTTATAAATTTTACTTAATAGCTCGTTGTTTTATTGATTGGAGCCGATTTAAAAATATCGGAATAAGATTTGAATACAAAAATTTTAATCTTTATGAATAGTTTTAATTTTGTAATCAATTTAAATTAAGGCTTGGGAAAAATTAATTTCCTAAGAGAAAACTGTGTCTTGCGCAATGTTTTGTATTGTGAAAGTTGCAATCATGCAATTCACCAAGTAAAATAAAAAAGACAAAGTAGATGGATTTTCATTTAAATGCGATGATTCGTTATGAGAAAAATTTATAGTTTGTTTCATTAAGAAAATTAAGCTTTTTTATTGACTTCAAAATTAGTCTTAAATTATTACAAAAAATCAATTATTTTTGGTTTGGAAAAGAATACCAAAACAAAGTTTTTTTAGATTATGGATTTAGTCAAAAAGTTGTTGGAAAAGTCTATAATAAATTTAGACTTTTAAATAATTTATATTATGAAACAAACATTTTTTAACTTGGTGGAAATGGAATTATACGCCAGATTGATGAATCGATGTTCAGATACAAACAAAAGTATCACTTTGAAGTTTCGAGTGAATACCGATGGGTATTTGGAATAGCAGATACATGTTTACACCTTCAAAATATTACATTGAGCTTGTTGAAAACAGATCAAGAGAGGTATTATTGCCAATAATATTGACCTGAATATGATCAGGATCAATTGTATGGTCTGATGAAAGGAGAGCCTACTCTATCATTTCTAATTACTAATTAGAGCATGATACTGTAAATCAAAGTATAAATTTTGTTAGTTCATTAACTGGACTCAACACACGAAATATTGAGTCTTAACGGAATAAATTAAAAACTAGAATAGAAGCTCAACATGGAAATTATTTGAATTCTTTAAAATTTAATTTAAAAGAATGGATGTGGAAAGACAATATTTGCAGAGGTAATTTTACAAATTTTTTTTAATTTTGTAATGTACATTTTTATATAAGATTTTTGTAACTAATTTTAGGAGAAAAATAACAGATCTCCAAAAATAGAAAGCTTTTCATTTAAAAATTTTATTTAATAGTTGGTTGTTTTGTTGATTGGATCAGATTTAAAAATATTAGAATTGGATTTGGGTATAGAAATTTAAACAATTCCATTTAAAATTTTTACTTAAAAGCTGCATTTTTTGTTGATTAGATCAGATTTGAAAATTTCAGAATTGGATTTAGATATAGAAATTTAAACAATTTCATTTATAATTTTTAAATATTAGCTGGATGTATTGTTGATTGGAATAAATTTGAAAATATCGGAGTTGGATTTGAAAAAAAAGATTAAAACCATTTCATTTATAATTTTTACTTAATAGCTGGATGTTTTTTTGATTAGAATAAATTTGAAAATATTATAATCAAATTTGAAAAAAAAAAGATTTAAACCATTTCATTTATAATTTTTACTTAATAGCTGGATGTTTTTTTGATTAGAAAAAAATTTGAAAATATCGGAATTGGATTTGGATATAGAAATTTAAACAATATCATTTATAAATTTTACTTAAGAGCTAAATTTTGTGTTGATTGGAATAAATTTGAAAATATCAGAATTGGATTCGGATATAGAAATTTAAACAATTCCGTTTATAATTTTTACTTAATAGCTGGCTGTTTTGTTGATTAGATCTCATTTGAAAATATCAGAATCAAATTTGAAAAAAAAGATTTAAACAATTTCATTTATAATTTTTACTTAATAGCTGGATGTTTTGTTGATTATATCAAATTTAAAAAAAAATTTAAACAATTTCATTTATAATTTTTACTTAATAGCTGGCTTTTTGTTAAATGCAACAAATTTTCAAAGTTTATGGATAAAATTTATGAAATTTGTCAATTTTATATTTTCAATAAACAATTATATAAAATTAACTTTATTAATTCAAATTATTAGTATTATTAAAAAAAATATTTCATTCTTGTTTGATTTAGTCGCCTAATAGCTTTAAATCAGTTCAAATTTTTAGTTTTTATGATAAAAAAGGACTAAACAGCTAAAATTTAATTTTTTTATTGTATTTTCGTAGGGTGGTTGTTTAAGTAATAAAGAAAATTAGTAGTACAATAATTGTAAAAAAAACAGAGATTATTAAATTATAGAAATAGATAAAAGGAATATTATTAAAATCTTTTATTAATAGAGTAATCCTGGATCTCAAGATTTAGATTTTTTTCATTATACAAATCACTCTCCCGAAACAAAACTAAAAAACAACAAGAAGAATATTCTATCATAAGGGATATAATTGTTGTGGGTCCAAATCGTTTTATGTAGTTCAAGACAAATTATTTAATTAAGTTTTTTAAGTTTTGGACTTTTAATATTAATACCCAATTGATATCAATATTCAAAAAACTAATACTCAAGCTTTATGCTGATTTTAAGTTTTAATATTTTGACAGTACTCAAAAATCCAATAATTTTTAATCTATAACGATTTATAAGTTTGACCATTCGTTTCAAAAGTTTCCAATATTGTGATCACTTTTTAACCTGGAATGTTTTTAATAGTCCAGATTTGGCTAAAAAGTAATTAATTGAAATGTTTTTAAATCAAATGTAAATCTCAAACAAAACCATATAGTTCTACGTAAGAAAGGCTATAATATTTTTAAAACGTAAAAAATGATAAATTAACCAGGATTGGATGTCTTACACATACAATAAACTTGTAATAAATAAATTTTTAGTAGAAATTGAGTTTTAAAAACAGCCTAAACACGCAAAATTTATAGCTTGTTTATAGGCATTCTTCTAGAGCTATATTTAACATAATAAAAATCCAAGAAAATTTTAATTACCAATTCATAATTATATTTCATATTAAATAGTACAAAACTTAAGCTTGAAATCTAGCAAAGAAATATCTTGCTATATTAAAGTTAACTTTAAAATAGATGAGTTATAAGGTTTCAATTAAATAGAAACTAACATAGTATACATGCTCACTAGTCAACATTTTTTATGACCGAATAAATCGAATAAGTTCAGAATCTTTTTTATAACGATCATTTCTTTAAATTCTATAAAAAATTGGTTATTGGTGATCCTTGGGGGAGCTGAAAGCTAAAAAATTGTAAAAATAAAAACCCTTGAATTGAAGAAATTTTATCAAAGACAATATCCTATAAAGGTTCTAATGCTTTTCTTGTCGAAAAGAGTATTTTGGCACTGCGTAGAACTAGGTGTCCAAGATATTCTTTTCCAATGAATTTCAAAAAAGGAATAGTTAAAAGAGGGATTAACATACTGATTAGATGCAAAAAAAAGGCATTTAGAAAAACGCTGGGAACATTTCACAACATCATATTTAAAAAATGTAATCTTGACATGTTAAAGGTTACTAATTTGATTTGGATGTAGACATTTTGATTCAAGACAAGGTTGGCAGAAGTTGAAACAAGTTTGTAGATGCCAGTCGTTATAAAGTGGTTTATTAAATTTGATGAGTTGTGTATTACAAATTATCTTCGTATTACCAATATTTTTACAGAAGTGCATGTATATGAAGTCAAGGAAACTCATTTATACACTTGGAAGAATCATAAAGGAAGAGTTTTGAGATGTTAGTGTTTGTGGACTATTGGCATAATTTATCATGAATAGAAAATTGAAAATAAATGGTATCAGAACTTAGAGACTGTGAAGCCTTAAAACAATTTATTTCAAGCAATATGTCAAAAGGTTCGAATGTTATATCGGAAGCATGGTTAAAATACAAGTATTATCCTCTAACTGTTATATTCATAAAGTCATTTATTATACAGAAAACTTTGTTGATCCCTATGACAGATCATTACATACAAACACTGTAGAACGAATGTAGCGGGACTTAAAAGAATCCATTCCTTCATATGCAACACCCACAAACTGTTAAAGATTTGTTAGAAAATACAAGTGTGAACAAAATCTAAAAATTTAAACTCCGCAAGCAAAGTTTGATCTTTTAATTAATTTAATTAAACAATTCTGTTTTTTTTTATTTTTCAGCCACCCAAATATTGACCATAAATCACAAATCTGTAATAGAAACTATGAAGCAGCAACTTGTGTTGTTGTGAAAAAAACTTTTGAAATGTATCCTATATCATAATATTATCTTTTGTCTACTAAATTTGACCCTTTTTTTAAAATTAAAATATTTCCTTACTAATAAAAATTAGTTTTGAATATAGTGTTTAGTACAAATAAAAACCTTGTAAGGTCAAATTTTTTATTTTACTAAAAGTCTACAGTTTTCTAGCAATGGAAATAAAGAACACAATGATTCCTTGAATTGTCATTGTAATAAACTCGAAATAGCAATTATTAAATTGTGTGTAGATAATTCAATGTAAATCTGTATCTAAATAAATTTTTACTGTGGCATAAAATTATTTGTAAAATAAAATTTGTATTGATATATTATAGAAAAAATAAATACTTCTTTTAAGTTGTTTTAGACTCACCTAACCATATTTATATAACTGATTGGCAGCTATTATTATCAAACTTATTTTCAGTGTTAATAGTGTTATAATTAATGTTAAAAGATTAAGAATATCTACAAAAAACAAGAAAATAATGTGTTTTGCAAAAGTAATTTCATTTCTAACTCTAGTATCTATACTAGCTATTTTAGCTAATAGCTATAAATTAAACCTGCAATCTGATTTGTGGTGTTTTTTAAGAAAGAATAAAAAAATACAGTATAAATGATTTAAAAATGAAGTATGACCAACAAAATCGGATACAAGAAAATAAAGATCTGGTCATCCATAGTTCTTTTAACATCTTATTCTATGATTTCAGATAAAAAAAATTAATTGTAAATATATTTTATGAGGAAAATCACTAAGGTTTATGTAAAATCAGAGTTACACTTTAAACTAAACTGTTTAAATTACTATATATTAAATCAAAAAGATCCTGATAAAGAAAATCTTGTTAATTAAATAAAATTTATAAATTTAAGTATATAGATTTTTTAAACATTTATAATTGTGAGGAGAAGTAATATTTTATAAAAGTCATTTTAAAAATACCAAAAATAAAAAAAAAGGCATAGATATTGTTATTTGTATTGAAAAAATGTGACTTAAAAAATGTAAATTTTTTTTAAATCTGCATTTAAAAAAAATCAAATTACTGTTAAAAAAATCAAATGATGAATGACTTTTTTACATAGTTAAATTAATATCAGGTATTTTCAAACCACTTTTTTCAGTTTTAATATATTAATTAGAAGCTATTTCTTGATAATAATTATATCTGAAAATTCTAGTTCTTTTATCTTATCTGTTAGTAAACTTACTAGTTTAGGAGTTGTACTGTACATTAATAGATGAATAAAAACTTAAAATATATTTAAACTATACATTTTATTGTTAGGTGAATTATGAATTTAAAATTAATGCTTAATATGTCAAATACACAGTTTTTAGAATCCATAACGGAAAATAACACTATTTCATTAGTGATTTTGAACCTCTCTATCATACCTCGCATTTAAGGATCTTAAGATTATACGAATATTTTTTGATTCTAAACTTACTGTATTATGTGACTATTTTATTTTATTTAGAACTTTATTACTTTGGTGTAGATTAGATTAATAAAATAGGCTTAAGGTTGATAATAATTTTGTTTGCCATTTTCATCAAGTATATAAATTTCGTATTTAAGGCCATAACATTTAGAATATATTTAAATAAATTGTTTTGAATTATAATTCAGTCATTTATGTAGTATCCATGAAAAATCTTAAAAAATTTGTATTTAATACTAATACAACCTTAATAACAGCGTTTTGTTAAATTGTAAAATCTTTTTGACAACTAAATAAACAATTCTGTAATCTTAAAGTGTGCTCTTGAATATACTTAATCCAATTTTCTTATTCTTATTTTTCTTTTATATTTATAATCACAACTGTAGTAGAACTTCATTTCAGTTACGTAGAGTTATTCTTTCTTTAGGTAAAATTATTTGGTTTGATTTTCTAATGAAAGTTTTTTTATCATTGAAATCAATTAATTTTACAAAATGTATGTAATTAGAAAGCTTTTTATAATCTAATATTGTTGGTATTTTTATTCTCAATTCCATGTTTTATTCAATTTTAAGTTATATTTATATTTTAAAAAAAATTTGTTTACAATTCAAACCCACCTATACAATTCCTTAAAAAAAAGTCGTATACATGTATATTAAACCAACTTGATTGAGAAACTAAAATTTCTAATCAAATTTTTGTTGAAAATATATTACAAATCTTGTTAAAAAAATAGAGTATTTCAATAATGGTTTACGAGATTTAAGATACTTAAAATAAGAATAACCTTTCAAAATTGTTAGATAAAATATCATACCTAAATATTTTTAAAAACTGTATTAAAATAGAATGTTTATTCTTTAATAAAAATTGATATACCCAGAAGTTGAATTTTTTAATAATAACTATAAAAAATATAAATTGATGGCATTAAATTATTGGAGACATTTCTAACTTTAAAGCTTTCGTTCAAAATAATCATAATAAATAGATAAAATTTTACTAAATAAATTTAAACAGGGGTTTTGAAAATAACCAAAAATTTCTTACTGGAATTGAAAAAACAATATTGACAGGTAAATAAAATTAAAAAAAATAAGAGTTAAGATGAATTTACTGGAGCGAAAGAAGAGTTGAAATGATTACTCATAGTTATTTTAAATGCCAGTGAAATTGTAAAAGATAATAAAAGTGCTGATTTGGATTGATTCCATGTCTACTTCTTAGAAATTTTGTAGATAAAGACAAAAATCCTTCAAAATTTTATAGTATGCATATCAACATGATTAACAAAGATTAAAGAGCATTTTATTATTGTGCTCATAACCCTGGATTTTAATTAAAGCTCTTTTATAGGACCTTCATTCGTCAGTTATAATCATTGTTTCTAGATCAAAGTTATTTAAGATTATTTGGGTCATAGTATGAGCATTTAAATTAATAACTGGTACTAAAAATCCTCTTTTGGTTCCTCTTACACTTTCCGAGGAGTACTATTTCTCAGAAGTTTGCCTGATCCTGTTTTATTTTCTACAAATGAATAAAGTTTCATCAACTTTAACCATCTTGGGTAGACCATCTTTATAATAACAACCTATCCTTTCACTATTATTTTTGACGTAATCAAAAATAATCTCTTTAGTTAATTTACCATATGTATGAACTGTTCTCTTTTAAATTTAGATCATATCAATTAGAAATATGCCATTGATATACTTGTAAAGGAATTTAAAAATTGTTTTCATCTTTAATTTACAACCATCAAAATAAGAACACAATCCTATACTTTTCACCCGTTGTATGCTTTTTAACGTATCTATCTATCGATGATCTACGTTTTAAGTAACTCATTTGCGGTTGTCGAGTATAATTCTCGGAAACCATAGTGGTTTTTATCAATTTTAGTCTTGCAACAAATACCTTTTGTAATTTAAATGAAGAAAAACCTTATCCAAGGGTCACTTCAGTTATTCTCATGTCTTTGATATCTAGAGCACTGTATACTCTTTCGTATTTAAAAATTTTCCTGCAAGATTTCCGGGCCATATGGCGGTATTACAAAATTTTCATTTGAAGCTTAAAATAGCATGTACTAAAATTTTCAAGTCTCATTGTATTAGTGATATCTTTTTTGAATATTTTTAAACAGTTGAAAGAAAGTATGATATTAAAACTTGATACAATAAATATTTTAATTAATGAAATTGTATAACATTAAGAAAATATAAAATTATTTTTCCTCCATGTTCTGAATGAAATAAAATTGAATCATTGTAAAAGTTACTGGATAAATAATATCTATTTTATTTAAGTATTAGAATAAAATGACTGATTTTTTAGTTTTTTTAGAGTATTTTATATATCCAAATAAAAATATCCATTCAAGAATTTACTTAATTTTCATAAAATTTTGCAAATGCAACGATTCATATCTAGTTTTTAAACGTGATTATTCAGTAACATAAATTTCTTAATTTGTAAAATTTTTATAATCATAAATAAACTACTTTACTATACACCATTTATCGTCATTCACAAGTATTATAAATTTATCATTTAGCATTTTATATTTGTTCTTGTAATTTAATCTTCTGTAATTATTTAAAAAGAAATTTTAAATCTTACACGTCTTGTGTATTATAATCATAAATTTTATGAGATAATATTTAACTCATACTTTAATGATTTTTAAGTTGTTGATTTTATATTAATGATTATAATTCATCATGTTAAGAATATACTATTGGCCCTTGCGCTTAAGCAAAAAAACTACATTGGATATGAAAAATTAATATAATATTTTTTCGAAAAAATTCTCAAAGCTTTTACGGAACAAATATTCACATATATACTCCCATTGGTGTGGGCTTCCATATGTGCCTTTTCCTTCAAAAATCTTTTTAAATGAAGCCAAAAATTCTCCACAGTCTATCTATGGAGAGTTTAATCATCTAGAAATACAAAATTTTCTTGGTGTATTATTACCCTATGTAAATATTCTAAGTTGTTTAGTCCATGTATGAAGCCCAACTATCAGAATAAATTGTAGTTCCTGGTGATATTTATCTCAATATTATTTCCAACAATGTTTCTTTTTCCTATCGGGAACAAATTCCACAAAGAACTTGATGTGTCCTGTGTCTCTTTGTACTCCTCCAAATATCCATTTTTGTTCCAACTCTCTACCTCTTCCATACTTTTTTCTTACAATTAAGGTTTCATCAATTTCGATAATAGAACCAACCCCGCCTATTTGCTCTTGTGAGTTGGACAGCACATTTGTAACACATATTTCCCTAATAAATCTAAACCAGTCTATTAATATTTTGTTATTAAAATTATATTTAGATAATATAAGCCATTGTAGATTTCTTTTTGAAAAAAGATGAAGTAATAGTGTATGATCTTTTAAACTCAAGTGGGATTTGGAAAAGAATGATCCAGACCTTATAAAAATATTTTTTTTTGCATTCTTCTAAAGAACAAAGCCAAATTTTCTTGTCTATGTTGTGGTGTGATACTATTGACGAATTGGTGAAGCAGTATTCACAAACAACGTTTTATTTTAATAATTTTTTTTTTAAAAAATAATGAATGAATCTTCGTTATTTATAAGTTCAATTAATTCATACATACCCATTTTTGCGCAAGCGCGTGGACCTATAGTACAGAGGTGTCCAAACTACGGCTCAGCAGGGACTTTTATCCGGCCCGCGAGACTTTAAAAAAGTTGCGTAAACATAAATGTAGCATGCCGCGTCGGTATTTATATCGCTTTTTAAGGATGCATTCGGTTAGAATGACCACGGTAGTATGCTCGAAAATGTACAGTTTAGCTTCAAGTTTTTTCGGCAGTCGGTATAGTT
>CAKKLC010002821.1:27597-38384 GCA_918559645.1 Ceratonova shasta | reverse complement strand
AAAATGTAAAAATACGTGATAAATAATCTAAAAGACAACTAAATGTAACTTAAACTCAATTTATTAATAAAGTTTCCTCACTAAATCGATCATCTTATTAAAGTTTTTAAGGCATATATTGTCCCACCACATAAAGCAAGCGAGATAGTCTTCAAGTAAGTTACCTTCTGCACCCATCGTTTTCTTTATTCTTAGTTTATGTTTATTCCAATATGATTCTACATACTGGGTGTGCTCTCCTGTTTTGGGGTTAACAAATTTAACTGAATGATATCGGTGAGGTGAACAAAATCATGCTTAGCGAGATTGTTGTAGGATCGCCACCGATCACTATGAATAGTAGATCCTAGCCGACAGTGAGCCCTGATTATTGCAAGCAGCGTTCTTTCAGTTCGATCAGGAACAACTACCATAAACCCTCTTGCAGGACTGAAGCTGGTATCGACAATTCCGAGAACCCATATTTCATGTTCGGTGTGTCTTCTTACGTGATACTTGGCTTTATGCCTAAATAAAAATTCATCAACATTGATAACCACCCTGGACCACCAAATGTTATCGGGTTTAAGTCAAAATAACTCTTGCATAAAATTTTCAGTTCTGTATAAAATTTCTGGGTAGTTTTAATGTTACAATCTACCTCTGCAACAACATTATTACAGTTTATCTCCTGAGAAAATTTCCACAGCAACTTAATGCAGTCTTTTAGGGTGATGTTAAATTTACTTAAAAAGCTGTCGCTCCTTATACTTCTTGTTGTTTTAAAATATGAACAATACATATTTTCACATTTAAACGTATACCTATCTCTTATTTTTAAACACTTAATCTTTTTCATCCCTTTCATGCAATAAACACAATTTATAACCCGCTTGAGCACTTTTTTTATTAGTAAGCCACTCGATTTGTTCTTCTATAGACGAATGTATCACCGGCTCAATGAATTATGTGTAAAATAACATAAGGGTTAAAAAAATTTAATTTAATTATTTAATTATCTTGAGTATCTTAAGTATTATTTCCCCCAGGGGGAAAAATTACTTAAGATCCGAAATTTCTTTAAAAACATCCATACCAATTTTTTATAAATTTACGTAGAATCAATAATAAACGGTTATGTGAATGACTGATAGAATTCTTGCAAGATTTAGGCATTTTGAAGTTCGCCCATCTACTTCGTACACTGCAGTGAACAGATGAAAGAGGTTCTTTGGTTGAAGATAAAAGACAAAATGGTATTTAAGTGTTACAATAAAGAATGCAAAAAGTATAACACTAATCAGAGCATCAAAACTCGAAGTTTTTTGGCAAATTTTAATATTACCTACAATGATTGTTTAAAGATATTGTGGAAATTTACACCAAAGTTCAACGTTTTGACATAATTGACGAGATTGATTGTGGAAAAAATACACTTAATAAATTTTCGCCTTTTTAAGTCATTTTTATAAAAGAAATAATGAAATAAATCTAATAATGGAGGTGATGAATGAATTTTTGTTAATTGTGATGAATCTTTTTTAGGCAAAAAACCATAAATCACCGAGGAAGAGCTACAACACAAGAATTTTGGGTTTATTGGAATTTGTGATACAAGGTCTGTGCCTTCACGCAGTTTTATGGTTTGGGTTGCTAATCATTCTGCAAAAGTTCTTCGGCCAATTATTCAACAACATTTTAGATAAGGTTCAATTGTAAATACCTATTATTGGGTCGCATACAATAATCTAAGTCCATGGGGATGGCAACATAATACTGTCAATCATAAACCATATTTTGTTAACCCTACTACTTGTGTACGTTCACAATTTATTTAATCATACTGAGAAAAACAAAAACACAGGCAGAAAAAAATATAAGCCATGGATGGTAATGTTATCTTACAGTATTTGACAAAATTTATTTGGTGGGATAATATTTGTGGCAAAGATTTCCAAGAAGTTTTAAATTTAATAAATTTTTTTTTAAAGTATTGTGGGCAAATTTTAATTCTGATCCAAAATGACATATTTACTTACAGTAATAAAATTAAAAAATATTACATATTTACTAAAAGTGATTAAATTAATAAATAACACATATTTACTGAAAGTAATTACAGGGTTTTTCATTAAATTTAACGATTTTCTAAAATTGTATAATTAAAAATAAATATTAACCAACAAGCTTACAAAGTAGAAACAACTTGAAAATAGTGTTAGAGAAACCATTATAAGTAAATAAAATGCCGAAAGGACCAAGAACGATTTTTCATGGGTTGAAATTGAAAAATAACACAGTGGCTCCAGTAATAAACTTATTTAAAAAAAACTGGGAGAGTCAAAGCGAAGAAAATATTAAGTTAGAAACCAAAAAAAGTTACAGAAGAAATAAAATAACTTATTAAAAATGTTATTTCAGATGATATAGGTATACCCTTGAGTGGAATAAAAAAAAATACAAAATGATTCGAAAATTTTAATAAGTAAAAGCACTATTTATAGGTCTTTGGATGCCATAAATATTTCCCTGAAACGTGTTTCATTAGTTCCAGAAACAAGAAACAATTTACAAACGATGAATTTAAACGAAGAATATTGTAATGACTACATTTTGCAAGATGAAAAAGCTTTGATTTATATTGACGAATTTTGAATAAGTTGAATGACTAAAATAAATCGAGGCAGAAGTATTTTTGGAATTGCTCCAAGGAAACCAATGCAAGCAATCAGATAAAATAATTTATCAATTTGTACGGCGACTATGAAAACAGGAATAAAATTTGTAAAGATTAGTCAAATACCCTACAATTTAGCATTATTTGGAGATTTATTACAGGAATTAGTTATAGTTTTGCACAATGAAGCAATTTTCCAACTAAGAATAATTATGGACAATTCCAAGATTCATAAAAACAATCATCATAAAGAATTTCTTGAATTCAATTCAAACGAGCTCGTATTTTTACCGCCTTAAACACTCAGCTAAATCTTATAGAGCAATTATTTAGCAAATGGAAACATTCTATTGCATTTCAAAATTCTTAACACTGTTTCAGAGCTCTTTTAAACGATTGAAAATTCCAGTAATTTAATATTCGTTAAATTAAATGGGAAAATTGATAAATTTAATGGGGAAGTTGTTAATCTAAATGGACAAAGCTGTAAATTAAAAATAACAAATTTATTTAGTAAAAGTAATTAAATTAAAAAATAATATATTTATTTATTTACTAAAATTAAAAAATAAAATATTTATTTAATAAAAGTATATAAATAAAAAATAAAATACATTTATTTATTTACTAAAACTAATTAAAAAAATACATTTATTTAAAAAAAGTAATTAAATTAAAAAATAGCCGCACGGTAGTTATACTTCGTTCGTAATATTATTCACGGTTCTTTAAAATTTTTAAAAACCCACTTACATTGTGCTAAAATAAACAAAAGAAATTACGATGTCGAAAAATATTTATACATAGGTTCATTTACAGCAACTCACACCCACATAGACATTCTTTGATAGAATTTTTCCAACAATTATGACGCAAACATCTTTTTGGAGAAATGTAATCTGGTAAATTATTCTATTTTTTGTCCAATTTGTAATAATGGCACTTAACTAAACTATGTAAAAAGAAAAATATCACCAGATGGCTTTAATTGGTCATGCAATTCTACATGTTGCTTCTCGTATGGCCTTACTAAAAATAGCTTTTCTGAAAGATCAAAATAAATACTATTTTCTTGAAGATGTATAAATACATGAAAAGAAATACTTTCCAAGATATAGCTTATGAGCTACTGGTCAACAGAAAAACCGTCTCTGAGTTTGCGATTTGGTAAGAGAAACCATTTTTGGTTATATGGTAGTTACAATCGACAAGCTCGGAGGTCTGGACTAGGATGGCACGAGTAAAATAGTTAAAATTGATGAAAGTCTATTTTTTTAACGGAAGAATAATCGTGGTTGTATGACTGAAGGTCAATGGTTTGTAGGTGGTATAAAAGAGGGAAAAAAAGCCATTTATTGTCCCTGTACCCAATAGAAATGATGAAACCATGATGAGCATAATTTTTTTTATAATATAAATTCCGGTGCTATTTTTATCACTGACCAATGGCTTGCTTATTCAGCAACAATCAGGGAAAGTGAAGACTTTGTTAATTGAATGTCAACCATTTTGTCATTTTTGTAAACCCGAATGATCCCACAGTCCATACCCAATGAATTGGAGGTCTATGGGGATATTTAAAAATCTTAGTGATAGAACTTAAAAGAATATCCTAGGCAAAAGTTTCAAAGTATCTTATTCAATTTCTATGGGAATACAAAACAGAAAGAACAAAGCGGTTTAATCTTCTGATATATCTTTTAAAAATAAATAAATTTTTATATTTTTTTACCCTTTTATTTTTTTTTTCAAAAACGATGTATTACTCCCACGAACCAAAAAATTTTACATATTTACTAAAAGAAATTATCGCAAATCGCCCAGATAGGCCTTAGCTACATTTTTTCTTAAAATCTCACTTTTTTTAGATTATTCACGGCTTATCTGCGGCCCAATATAACCCCTCATGCCAAAATCAAGAACACATTATTCTGTACAGAAAAAACTCAAAGTGGTTAAATATGCAGACAAGCGTGGCAATAGTTCTACCTCTAGATTATTTAATGTCCGCGAGAAGTAGATTAGGAATTGGATAAGAGAAAAGGAGCTTTTGATACTTATGAATCAACGCAGCTTCTCCAGAAGAAGGCGAAATATACTTTGTCCAAAATTGGAATCAGGGTTTAAGAATTTGGGTCTCCATAGGAAGACAGAAGGGGATAAAAGTTTCAGTTTCTTCGATAAGAAAACAGGTTTTAACGATTGCACAAAGTCCTAATAATGAAAAAAGCCACTAATTTCAAAGGAGGTGCGAGTTGGTGCGATAAATTTATGAAACGCTTTGGACTGACTATGTCGGTTAGAAGATCAGTTGACCAAAGACTTACAAGAGATTTGGAAATCAATGCTGCTGAATTCTATAAGATATTGCGGAGAAAAGAAAGAGATTATAAAGCATAAAGAAAAAGACAATATGGATTAGGTCTTGGTAAGGTTTGATATGCGCAGCAATAACACAATTGAACAAAAAGGGGCCAAGAACATAAGATTTATTAGCACTGGCTATGAAAAAACTAATTTCACTGTAATGATTTCGATAACTGCAGATGGTGGGAAACCCCCTTTAATAGTGATATTTAAAAGAAAGAGTTTTCTCTAGAAAAGGAAAATTCCTAAGAGGAATAATTTTAAATGTCAATTAAAAAGACTTGGTAAATAATGAAATTATAAAAGAATGGATTGATGATGTTTGGAAGAAACAGCCTGGTTCTTTTTTCAATCCTGAGTGGTTGCGGATTTTTATTCTGCACGAGCTCATGTAACTGACAAGGTTAAAGCCGAAATCAAAACTTATTCACAATTGGCAGTAATACCCGGTGTTCTGACAAAGCTTTTGTAGCCGTTGAATCTCTCAGTCAATCGATCATTTAAATCAAAATTGCAATAAAAGTGGAATAGTATGTGGCGAACGAAACAATTTTACCCACAAGAAGTGGTGAAGTTAAAAGTGCATTTTATAGTGAAGTTTGTTAATGGATCATAGAATGAGGTGATAGTAGATAGTATTAAAAGTGGTTTTTATTAAAGCACATATTTTACATTCCACAGAAGAAGAAAATTTAAATCATGGGATAGTTGAATTTACCGATGAATTGGTGGTCGGCTAAGATAGCAACCGAAATATCGAGTAATTTGAGAGGTTTAAATAAAAATTATAACATGAATTTGGATATTATGTTCAATCGTTGAGATAAGCCGCATTGCAGGATTTTTTTTAAAGAAACAACTATTTTTTCAAAATAACGCGCGACCTATCTGAACGATTCTATTGTAAATTAAAAAATAAAACATTTGTTTACTTAAAGTAATTAAATTTAAAATAATTATTTACTAAAAGTAACTATATTAAAATCATAAGCGTATGGGAGTTATATACCATTTTTCAGTGAACTTCGTCTTTTTTTCTTTTAACTTCATCTCTTTTTTAATTTACATAATTTCAAAGCAATGAAAAAACATATATAAAAAAAGTTAAAATATCTTATTAGTAACTACAAAAAAGTAAGCAAATAATGTTATTGATGTTTGTAAGGAATCTCTGCTGCACAATTTGTTATATTTCTTTGAATATATCTTAAAAAACCTTCACAATCTTTAGCATTAATCTCTAAAACAGCTAGATCCAGTAGATTTACTATTGATTTAATGTTTGCTACTGACAATCTAGATTTGACGAATGCTTTTATTTTTTAAAAGCATTTTCACTGGGATTGAGCGTGTAAGAATATGGCGATAAAAGTTTTAATTAAAACCATATCTTGTACACACTTCTTCAATGTCGTATTTTCTATGCACACGTGCATTATCTAAGATCAGCCATATATTTTGCAGCTTCAGATCGTCGCTTAGTTTGAAGCATAATTCTTCCAAAAAGATTTTAAAAATTGAAGCATTCACTGTTGATTTTGAAATTGTCTTGTGGTAAACAATTCCGTTAACCGATAATGCTCCAATCAAGCTGACAGAACGACCTCTTATAGTGGGTACCATAAAATTAGCTCTTGTCCCACAAACTGATCTTCCAAGGTTCCGTTTTAAATGCAAATTGAAACTTGACTCGTCTATAAAAATTACATTGTTTTGCTCATTCGATATAAGAGCATTGTACCAAAGACTGTATGTTTTCGTTTGCTGTATTTTATCTTCCTCGTTGACCCTGTCTAGTTCCAAATGAACTTTTTTCATTGTAATTTTGAGATCACATAAGCAACGGTTTTAAGTTGCTAAAGAAATATCATAACCGTCACCCATCGCAGTTATAACCTGTTGCCTTATTTCTTTAAGGGTAATCTGCGGGTTTACAGAAACCGCGTTTTCAACCAGGTCTCTCACTTGCTCAACATTTTTTGAGGCTTTTTTGCTAAGTTTTTTTTATTGGGTCTGTTCTATCCTCGCGTTGATAGACAAGATAAATGCTTTTTGCAGTGCTATAATTAATCTTTAGCATCTCTGCAGCTTTTTTAATGTTAAATCCCTGTTCCAATATTAGTTCAATTAGATTTTTTCGTAATGCTGGATTTGTAACCTGATTTTTCTTATTTTCCTAAATCCGTAACACAATATATTTATAAAAAAGACGAAGTTTACTGAAAAATGGTATACATCGTTCTTTATCATTTTTAAAGACCCCGTAACATGTTGCGTAAATCAACAACAGAAATTATGTTGTCGGAAAATATTTACACAGAAGTGGATTTACTGCAACTCGTACTCTAAGAGACGTTCTTTGATAGAATTTTTTCCAATAATTAAGACGCAAACATTTTTTTAGCGAAATTTAATCTGATAAATTATTCTGTTTGTCCAATTTGTAATAATGGCACTAAAATAAATTGTAAAAAGAAAAATATCACCAGATGGCTTTTTTCGATCATGCAATTCTACATGTCTCTTCTCGTGTAGTCTACATAAAAATAGCTTTTTTGAAGGATCAAAGATGGAAATAAGGACTATTTTCATAATTATGTAAAAATACATGAAAAGAAATAATTTCTAAGACATAGCTTATGAGCTATAGGTCAACAGAAAAACCCTCTCTCTGACTCTGAGTTTGCCGATCTCACAGGAAAAGCCATTTTTGATTATATGGAAGTTATAATTGACAAGTTTGGAATTTTGAACTCCGATGACACGAGTGAAATAGTTGAAATAGAAGTAAATCTATTTTTTAAACGGAAGTTTAACCGTGGTCATATGACTGAAGGCCAATGATTTGTAGGTGGTATTAAAAGAGGAACAAAAAAGCCATTTATTGTCCCTGTACCCAATGAAAATGATAAAACCATGATGAGCATAATTTTTTTATAATATAAATCCGAGTACTACTACTATCATATACAAACGGGTGCATATTCAGCAGCAATCATCCAAAGTGAAGACTTTGTTCATTTGAATGTTAACCATACTGTCAATTTTGTAGAGCATGATGATCATAAAGCCCATATTCAATCTATTGAAGGTCTATGAGGATATTTAAAAAAATCTACTTAGAGAACCAAAGGAATTTCCAAAGCACAATTTTCAGAAACCTCTTCATTTTTGATATGAATACCAAACAGAAAATACCAAACCATTTAATCTTCTTCTATCTATTTTTAAAATAAATTGATATATTTTTTTAAGACTTTTTTTTTCAAAAACGATGTATAACTCTTATGCACAAAAAAATATTATATATTTAATAAAAGTAGTTTAGTTAAAAAATAACACATTTATTTAGTATAAGTTATTAAATTAAAAAATAAAATATTTATTTATTCAATAAAATTAATTAAATTAAATTATAAAATAAAATATTTATTTATTCAATAAAATTAATTAAATTTAAAAATAAAATATTTATTTATTCAATAAAATTAATTAAATTAAATTAAAAAATAAAATATTTATTTATTCAAAAAATTAATTAAATTTAATTAAAAAATTAAATAAAATATTTATTTATTCAATAAAATTAATTAAATTAAATTAAAAAATAAAATAAAATATTTATTTATTCAATAAAATTAATTAAATTTAATTAAAAAATAAAACAAAATATTTATTTATTTATTCAATAAAAATAATTAAATTAAATTATAAAATAAAATATTTATTTAAAAAATTAATTAAATTAAAAAATAAAATATTTATTTATTCAATAAAATTAATTAAATTAAAAAATATAATATTTATTTATTTATTTATTAATTAATTAATTAAAAGTAATTAAATTAAAAAATAAAATACATATTTATTTATTTATCTATTTGAAAAATTAATTAAATATAAAATAATATACATTTATCTACTAAATTTAATTAAAATAGTATATTTAAATAAATAATAAAAAATTATATTATTAATTAAAAATTAAATTTATAATATTTTTATTCAAATAAAATTTTAATGATCATATTTAAACTAAAAAATTAACATTTTTTGATTTAACTGCACATTTTCCAACTTTCAAAGTTAAATTACGAACATTTTCCAATAGTTTTTCTAAATTTTCAATTATTCATTACTATACTTATCCAACAATATATCCATACATTCAACACTTACATTTTCCAATTCCTCTTTCTAAAAAACATAAAATTAGAAACATCCATTGGTTCCGGTAAAGAAAGAATCAATTTTCTAATATTCTTAACATTCGTCCTTATGAAGTCACTTTGTTCATCAATCAAACCTTTAGTTGAACTATTTTGTCACTATCAATCTGTTCTTTTGATTTATCATCTTTAGAAGCGGATTGTATCAAACCTATACTATCTGAGAATAGTCCTCCCAACTTTAAAATATTTATAAAAAATTTACTGAATTTATTGATTCTTGCAACTGAGTAATTCTATCCATTAAATTATTGCAACTAACGAGGAGCTATTGAATAAATTTCGTAAAATTTCGGAATAACAATATTGATGATAGTTAAACTAGAGTCTCTGAATTCAGTGATTATATTTGTTTCCTGAATAATATTTTAAAATGATGAATATAGTTATCCCTGTCCGAAAACAAATGTGGATATTAAAATTCTGATTATATTGGTTATGTGAAGCTTTTTTTTTTAAATTTAATAATATTCGGTATCATTCGTATTTTTTTATAAAATATGTCTGATGAAGAAAATTATTAGATTTTTTAATGTAGAAGTGGAAATTAAATTTTTTATTCAAAAGCTTAAAGGTATTTTTAATCCGATATTTAAAATAAAATTTGGGAAATCAATTTTACTAACTTATGAATATTGTTGAACTTGTATTTTCATCAATAAATTTCTAGTTCTCGTTAGCAGTATAAAAATCAGCAAAGAAGACTGTTTATTTCCTTAATAAATGCAAGTTGTTTTTAATTGGTGTGTAATTTAATAGAATCAAATTTGTTGCATGGGTAAAAAAGGCCGTGTTTGCAATTTTTCCCAAATTTTTGAAAAAACCCAAAATTTTTGTTGAGTAAAATATTTTTCAATTTTTAATTTATTTTTTAGGAAAATTTTTTATATTTTTTATTGATTAAAACATTTATGATTTATTTTTGATTAATTAACACATTTATAATATAAAAAAAATTAGAATTTATTATAATTTAATAATATTATTAGAGAATTAATTCTTTCTCTTTTAGGAATCTTATATTCCCATAAAAATTGAATAAGGAGAGAAGACCTTTGTTCTTTGTTCACCCCGCTTTTCCTATCCAGAAAATATTTTGATCTGGACCACAAACCCTCAATGTTTTGAGTATGAACCATAGGGTCATTGGGATCCACAAAATTTAGGGTGTGGTTAACAGTAGAATGTTTAAGGTCCACGCCTGACATGTCTACTGCACTCCCGTACGCCCTCCACCCATCAGTAACCACCAAACTTCCAGGTAAAATTAACCTTTCCAACACCTCAAAAATGGTGTGTCTTTTTCGGTTTGGAACAGGAATTACAAAACATTTCCTTATTCCTCGCTCGATCCCGCCTATGAACCATTGTTGGTTTGTGAGACGACCCCTGTTATATTTTCTTTTAAAAAATACGGACTCATCTATCTTCACTATTCTCCTCTCGTTGTTTTCGTCAAGACCTCCCAACATTTGTTCACTCCAACTGACATCGTCGGCTATTACCTCTCTTATATAATCAAAAAATCCAGCCAG
>CAKKLC010002816.1:25362-35665 GCA_918559645.1 Ceratonova shasta | reverse complement strand
ATGCATTTCTTCGTGTCCTTGCCATGATGAGGATGACAAAATGATTTCCGTAATCAGAATGATAAGATATTTGAACGTGCTTGATTTAATCTCAATAATAAACTAAAAAGTTACATTATTTTACCCTAAACTGGTTTTTTTTAATAAATGTATTTTTTTACCCTTACCCGTCAGGCAATTTTATGGTTTAATAAAAGTGAAAAAATCCATATATAAGCCGCAAGGCTCATAGCGTTGGAAAAAAGTCGCGGCTTATAGTCCGGAATTTACGGTAGCCGTTTCTTACACTTTCATGATAGATACTGCATTTTATAATTCAAAAAACTATCAAATACTTATGGTAATTGATATAGTTTTCTTTTTAGTTAATTTCTTTAAAACAAAATTTAAGCAAAAAATCAGTAAAAATGTCAAAATTCTGACACTGTATTATCATACAGTTTTTGCCACTTAATTTAACGATTTTCCAATATAATTTAACGTATTTCCAAATTAAATAACCGAGTTTCCAATTTAATTTTTTAAATTCTGATAAAAATTTACTCTAAAATGCAAACACAAAAATAACTTGATGATAGCACTAGAGCCACAATAATAAAAAAAATATAATAGTGCTAAAGGTCCTCGAATCATTAGTAATGAACTTGAAATTAATGAAAATATAAGACTCAGTTATTAGAAACTATAAAAAGACTGGATGCATTGATTCGATTAAAAAACGTTCTCCTAGAAAAAAGAAAATAACTGATGAGGCTTGAAATATGTTAGTTGAAGCCATAGAATATTGTGTGAGTAGTCCTTTAAAAAAATTAAAGTTAGAAAACGATTATTATATAAATGGTTGTTTGACCACCATAAGCCGATCATTGACTGAAACGCAATATACTATCAAAAGAATCTCATTTATTCCGATTGCAAGAAATACACCACTAAATATAAATACGAGAGAGATATATTGTATTGATTATATGCTTCAAGATGAAGATAATTTTGTTTTTATTGATGAGTTTGGTGTGAACTGTAGTACAATAACGAACTATGCAAGAAATATAGTTGGGAAACCTGCAAGAAAAATTGTTAGATCAATTAGATCTAAATATATATTAGTATGTGCAGCAATAATGAAATGTGGTTTTTAAATATTTTAAAATAAGTGAGACAGCTTATAATGCAAAAAGATTTAATGAGTATGTTGGAGAATTATTAACTCACTACATGAAAACGGCATATTAAGGGGAAGGATAATTATGGATAATGCCTCAATACACAAAAATAATTATTTGGGATTAATGATTAAAGAAGCAAGTTGTGAATTAGCATTTTTACCACCATACTCCCGACAGCTGAATCCAATTAAAGAAGTATATAGCAAATGGAAAGAATGTATTGCAAGGATAAATGCCTCTAACATCGAAGAACTATATAATTATATTAATAATTCATCATTATTAATTACAAGTGATGATTACTCTGCGTTTACTAGGCATATGCGATCATAAATTTTGAAAGGAATATGAAGAGAGATTTTTTAATTAAAAATGTTAAAAATGATTTAGATATCTTTTATTGATGTTTTATTCTACTTTCAATAGATATATTTAAAAATCGTTAAATGAAGTGTTAAGGACTGTATTTCAATTACAAAACAATCAATGTCTAAAAATCTTACCAAGAAATTTCTATAAATAATGCAGAAATCTGTTGTCATTTTCAGATGTATTGTTTTTAATCTAGAAAGGGTTATGTTCACCAAAGAGTTGTTGACATTTAATTTCATACTCGATCTGAGGGTCCTAAAACCCAGTTAAAAACGATCCAGAAAAATTTTTGTTACATGAAAAGTTCAAGCAGGATAAAAAAATAATAAAAAACATAAAAATGGATCGAAAAATATTCAAAAGAATAATAGAAAGCGAGATAGTATTCTCTGGTGAGGAAATCACAAGTTTAAGAATTTCGCTGACTTATGTAATACATATTTGTATTCATAACAAAGTCCAAAGCATTTTTCTTGCTCAGTTGGGACTAATAAAAATATGATTTAAAGTGAGATAAATATGGAAACAATCGGGAAATGGGATGTGTAAATAGATCCTTTTTCATCGTTGAATATGTGTGGAAATGTATAGTTTCATGTTATTCCCAGAAAAGCGTAAGGTTTGGAAGCTTTTTTGAATCATCAAAGTTACCGATGAAAACAATATTTATGATTATTAATAAATATATAAAAGCAGCAAAATATTGTGGCATTACATATGAATCAAATATTTTATCAAAGACCGTAAATATGTTTTGCGAAACAATAAGGGAGATATTTATCGAGATGGTAATTAATAATAGTGGGATGATTGAAGGTTTCCAAGAAAATAGTCCATATAAGATTGCTGAAATCGATTAAACTTACTTTTTAAAATCTAGGTACAATATAGCTCGTTTTAATGTAGGATCGTAGTGCATTTGGGGTTTTTAAAAAACGGATCCAAAACGTACATTTCTATTACCTTCTTAAAAAGCACACAAAAACAATTTTACAGGTTTTTTGAACAATGTCTTACATCGTACCAGTATAATAAGGGATGAGTGCAGGGCAAATGATGCTGCTCTAAGACAATCGGATGGGAATAAAGACCAAATAACATTCTATAATATACTCAGCATATTTAAGGATTTTTTCCTGTCTTTAAAAAATTTCTACGTAGTAAACATGGAATAAACTTCAATTCGCACTTAGAGTGCCTACAGCAATTTTTATGGAGTTTAAATTTGAACAAAACACAAGGTTTACTGAATTTTTAAAATTTAATAAAATTTATTTAGTATGCTCCATTGTTCTTTTAAATTTTTTAAAAAAATTCTTATCAGCGTAAATTCTCATGTACCAAATTTTTTCATTAAATTAATTCCTATGTTAAAGCTATATTTAAATACAATATCATTCTATAATACAATACTTGAATAATGTAGTTAATAATAATTAATGCATTATCCAATAATAAATTGTAATCAGTTCTTTTGAATCATTTAGATCAGTGTTTCCCACGCATATGACTTCTATGCCCACTTAAATGATCAAAAATCCTCAAAAGCCCTTCACAAAAAAATTATTATAGTAACATATGGTGTAAATTTATATAAATTATAATTATTTACAATATCAATGCTTTTTAGCATCAATATTTTAATTAAATAGAAAAAATTTAAAAAATGTTATTATTTTAAAAAAAGTAATAAACCCTATTTTTATAAACACTGATTTAGATCTATAGTTTATCATATATTTCCGGAATCATATATTCCAAAATTATATTTATTTATGTACAATAATTATCTAGATTCTCAACTGTGCACTTAAATAACATTTTATATAAGAAAATATTCACAAAATTAAATAATTACATCTCAGTGGTTGTATGATTAGATAAAACTCAAAGGACTCATTAAAAAGGATCTCCTAACCAAATTTTTTTATGATAATAGGATTTATAAAAACTATTGTTTGATATTTTTGTTAAAACTAGTTCAGTCTACAAAAATTAAAATTATTCTTGCTGAAATTGACAAAGTTGTTACAGGAGATTTTATTGCGTTTGAGAATTTAGTTGAAATTTCATTTTATAATGCAAGCGTCATTATTGGTACGCAAAATTCGGTTATCATCAGAGTTTTTTAAGAAAAAATCTGCATTATATGTAAAAGTTTCTTCATGTCATAATGTATAAAATGATTTTAACAATGACGGAAGGAATTAACAAAAGTATTAGAATTGTAGGTATGTAAAATATGTCAATTTTTTTTATTGGTTTGAGATGGACACGAATATAAAGAATGGTCTAGGGAAGTATTGTATGTTCTACAATATCACTTAAAAAGAGTTTCTAAAATATGTATTAAAATGATAGATTTTCTTATAAATGGTCATTTAGAGAATTCTGAGGTTAAAAGATTTTATGATCCTATCAATAAAGTTTATTTACTTTTCTATCAGTCATTTATATATGTTTTTACTTATCTAAATAGATTGATAAATATACAAGATTCATCTCAATAATTGATAGAATAAAGATTCAAAAGTTTTTACTTATCTGAATAGAATGATAAATAGACAAGATTCATCTCCATATTCGATAGAATAAAGATTCAAATGTTTTTACTTATCTGAATAGATTTATAAATAGACAAGATACATCTCCATATTTGATAGAATAAAGATTCAAATGTTTTTACTTATATGAATAGATTGATAAATAGACAAGATTCATTTCCATATTTGATAGAATAAAGATTCACAAGTTTTTATTTAGTTTCTTAATGAAATTCATATAGCTATGCACTATTCTTGAGATATATCTAGAGGTTTAATGATTTAGGATACAAAATATTTGAAAATTTTTTGGAATATGAAGCTCTTATGGTTATTTTAATAACTCGATACTATATGATATAGTTACAAACTGAAGGTGACATCATAATTTCTCAAATAGATCAGTCTTACAGTAGTTTAAGGTTATTTGTTAAATCAGCATTGTAATATGCAACTGATAAGTTGCTTATAATAACAAAGCCATTTAAAACATCAAGCTTGTTTATGATTATGACTTACTGTAGGCATAAATAAGCTAATTTTTATTTTTATAAAGTGTAGATGAGTAAAATAATTCATTTTTGGGAAAATTATATATTTTAGGAAAAAATTTGAATTAAGATTAGCCATGAAAAGAGTAAAAAAAATTTACTTTAATAGAAGAACATCAAGTGTTATATACAGAAGAAATAATAACAACTTAATTCCGAGAAACACATTTACACAAAAATTAGCGGGACTCAGAAGAAATGCTGCAGTTCAAAACAATATTGAGACTCATATAAAATTTTATGCTTTATCTAATATGGCAGCCAGAAAAATCAGTAGTCAGAGTAAAAAGAAAGCAGTCCGTAAAAAAGTGCATGTGTACAAAACCGTGCTTTAAAACATTATGACATAAATATAGTCTTTTCTTTAAAGTAATCATTTGTAGTTTAGTAAAATTTTATTAGCTTTATATAAATACATTAAGGGAGACGGATATAGCAATATTACGAAAGAGATTGTTGTAGATAGGAAAACAATCGGCACATTATTCGATTTATCGAGAGAAGTTATAGCCCAAAGGTTCTCTTTGGAATAAACTCCCATTATAAAGTGTTCGCTAGAAAAACTAAATCTATTGTAGAAATAGATGAATTAATTTTCTTTAAAAGAAAATATAATAAAGGTAGGTTATTAAATAACCAACGCTTCATCGCATGAATTGGGCACAAAACACAAAATTGCAATATAATTTCAGTCCCCCATTGAAACAGCTCTACTATCAGGAGTATTTTACAAAGATTTATACTTCCGGAACAGTTGGGATAACTGATTATTGGATATGTATTATAAAATCTATTTCTGATTATAACTTTAATTCTAATCACAGAACAAGTAATCATTTTTTACATATTGTAGAGCCACTTGACAATTCAATTCATACTCAAAATATAGAGGGATTGTGGATCAGATCTAAAATACCTTCTAAATAAAAGAAAGTGGGGCTTTAGCAGCACAGAGAAGCATTTATCTCTTCAAATTTTTGTCAATATATCGGATTGATAAATTATTAGCACTTTGGGGAGTTACTTATATTAATCAATTACAGTAATTTTAAATTTTATTATTTCTTTTTAGTTTTTAATCAAACATTTTCCCAAAAATGCATAATTTTACTCATCTACCGTATAAAAATTTAACAAAATCTTGTTATTTGTAAGTTCAAAAGATTCATATGTTTGGCTTCAATAGTTTTTTTATTCTAAAATAATTATAAAATAAATTCTTATACATATATAAAGTTTAATAACTTTGAAAGAAAACTTGCACATAAGCAAAAAAAAGTTTGGAATTATTTGCCTTCTATTAATGATAATTTAAAAAATACCTTAAAAATTGGACATTTTTTCCAAAAGTCTTATTTGGTGTACTCTTCAAAAAAATCAATTACTGATAAAAGAAAGAGTATTCTTATAAATATCTATCAAAATAATTAGTTCAAGAACGACTCTTTTCTTAATAGAATATGGATCTTTATTATCACTGTGAGGTTTGCTCTATCTGAATTTAATAAAAATGAATAGTTAATAACTAAATGAGAAAGCTAACGAAAGTACTAAACATCAGACTTAAGAATAACCAAATAGAACACGGTTTAGGATGTATAAAATAATGAAGATTTTTTGTAACTTTTTGTTTTTTTCTTATACTGAATAGTATTGAATACGACAACGTTGAATAATTTAAATATTAATTATCAAGAAATCATAGGAAATCATATGAAATATTTATTTTTAAAATATAAATTTCAAATTATCTTTACAATTAAAAACTAATTATTTTAGATTTGATTTGAATAATAAACATTAAAACCACAAAATAATGCTAAAAATATCATTAATTTTGCTAAAGTTTTTATCATCTCACATTTTTTTAGAAATATTATACTATTTAACTTTCACTTTTTCAATTATGTTTTCTCTCTTCTTTTAATTTTTTTTTACCTCTAGAGCCTTGATTAAGTGAATAATTTTTCGTTATATATATTTGGAGCTAAAATATATCAATTTTGATAAAATATGAAATCAATTAAATCAAAACGAAATTTTATCTAAAGAATTCATTGTAGATTTTATAAAAGGACCAATTAAATTTTTAAAAATAGAAAAGAACACAAATTAGTTAAATATACAATTTTTTTAAGGAATCATTAACATAAAAACATTGTTTTCAAAAATTGGATGAATATGATTTATGTTGGGAAAAAAGTTTGGTAACATTTTATTATTTTTATAGAATCTAGAAATAATAAAATCAAATTGTTACAAATAAAGTAATCTAAGAAAATTAAAAATCAAGCCATAAATGATGCTCCTAAAATATTTTTTTTAATCCGAAATAAGTAACTACTTAAACATATAAGATCATTTGGTTGATTATATATAAATAATTTAATATCATTATATTCGTAATCATTCCTTACAAGTAAATTATTTAAAAGTTTATAGATAAAATAATTAGTTCATTTGTAATAAAATTTTATAAAATTAAACATTTTTTGATTTAGGAAAAAAATAGCCCGTAAAAAAATTAATTCTTTAATAATACAAGCATTTTGCTGTATGCAGCATTTTTAAAAGTATCAAGAAAAAGAAACTTATTAACAAATAACCTCCTACCTTCATCATATTAACTTTTCATTTCTTTAATCTTGAGAGTTGATTTGTTTTTTAAGCATTCAATGGTCTGTGTGTAGACACCTGTATTATGACATTTAAAATAGTATTTATGGCATAAATTTGCATGGTCGTATCCGTTCAATTTTCCAAGATCGTTATAACTTGTTCATTTATCAGTGTGAATGCTGCATCCAAAATAAACAAATTCTCCAATTATTAAACCAATACTCTCTGAGACCTGTTTTCAACAATCTGCACAAAACTTAATCCTTGTGTGGTTGAAGTATCTAAAATTACAAGTACACAAAGCTTTTCAGATTTTGCTCATCCTCTGCGGCTTTTAACCTTGCGATTAAGCATCATATTATCAATTTGCACAGTTATACCGGGACTAACTAATTTTATAGAACACAATTGAAAGTAAACTGATTTTTTTTATAAATATTTGCGAATTTTTCTTAATGTTGGTCTTGAAACACCAAACAAAGCGCAAGATCTCCAACAGTTTTAATTGTTTGGTCCAATAAAAAGTGATTTTAAAAAATGTCCTAACTAGTATTGTTATTATTTAAAAACTACTATTTTTGCCAAGTGAAATAATAATTTGATAGTGGTTAAATGTATATTTTAAAAATGTGAACGCACACCCAATCGAACCATCCTAGCATTGTTTTAACTGAATGTCAGTTTGGCAGTGTTTACATTTTACCGAATCGAGAAAAAGATTATTGCTCATAAGGTAACAGCACATCTGTTCATTTGTTATTATAGTAATTTTTTTAACTACTTTTCAAAATGAATTGGTTTTATTTATAATATTTTTTTTAAATCTTAGTGTTTCATAACAGATATAATTTATTATATTATTAGAATATGTATGGTCACAAATAAGTTGAATTTATCTTTATTCATAGCAATAAGTGTAATAATTTTAAAATTATTTGATTTTGTAACCTAATGATAATTTAATTATGGAAGTTTTTCAGTTTGTAAAATATTCTTTTTCCACGAGAATAATTTTATTCTTTACAATTCATCCAAAGTACTAGAATCAATGGCCAAGTAATACAATATATCAGCATTCTTAAATATTAGAAAAAATTCCTTAGAAACTAATAAATTCCAGATAAAACAAACCAATATAGAAAAAGAGAATATGAATAACTTTTAAGGGTTTACTAATTATAAAGAAAATTAAAAACTCAAATTTTTAATGTCTATTAGAAATAAATTGTCCATACATGAAGGAAAGTGAAAAAGAAATGGAGTTATCAATAATCGTTATAATTGCACTAATTAAATACAAATATTTTTATTTTAGGATAATAGAATTATTTAAAAACATTCATATCATAGCTCTATGACCAAATAAATGCTAATATTTCTACGATTTTTCAAATTTTAAAGTTCATCGGCTTTATAAACAACTAATCAACACAAAACAGGATTAATTCATACTATTCATAGAGATTTATTGATAACAGTTTTCGTTTCGAGAGGTTTCCAGTATTTTAAATATTTTATTCTAAGAATTTTCTAAAATTGGTAAAAATTTAACATAATAATCACTAAAAGTAGGTTTGAATTTATAAATGCCGAAAATCTAAATAGTTTTGATTAAACTAGAACTAATGTTTTACGGACACTTAAAAATTATAAATAAAATCGTGTTAGAACAAGGGTAGGCATACTACAGCCCGCCAGCCGCATGCGGCCCTTCAGAGTTTATAATGCGACCCGTATGCACGTACATTTTGCGATCCTATGTCAATGAAAATTTTTTTTGTTTAGACTGAGTTGTCCATTTTCGCTATATTTACTACTTTAAAATAGTTGCTAAAGTAGTTTGTGCCCTCTCATTACTGCTGGTCATTAATTGTTAACATTCCTATTCAAAACTACTTTTTTGCGCAAGCTGAAGTAGCTATTGTTTACAATTTACATTTTGAAAGGTTTCGTAAAAATAATAATTTAAAAGTTAACAGACGTTATTTAACCATGAGTGCTGCCAAAAAAAGAAAGATTTAGGATAAATCTCGCATTTTTAATGATGAATGGACTGCTAAATACTGCTTTACGAGCGTTGGGAGCAAAGCAGTATGCTTGCTGTGCCGTTAGTCCATGAACGTCTTCAAGGAGTACAACTTAAGAAGACACTATCAAACAAAACATATGGATTTCGGGCACAATTTCACCAACGAAGAGAGAAAAAAGAAATGCCAGGAGTTTATTCAAAATTTAAAGAAGCAGCAAACTGTTTTCACCAAGCAGTCTTCAATACAAGATGCTGAAACGGAAACCAGTTTGGTGCTGTCCTACAAGATTGTGAAACGGAACAAGCCTTTTTCTGACGGTGAGTTCATCAAAGAATGCTTGTCAGATGCAGCAAGCATTATGTGCCCGGAACAGAAAACAAAATTGACAGCGTTTCTTTATCAAGGAGAACTGTAGTCAGGCGTGTTGACAAGATAAGTGAAAATTTGATGAACCAACTTAGAGATGCAAGCAAAGACTTTTTGTGGTACTCTCTTGCGTTGGACGAAAGTACCGATGTACAGGAGACAGCACAATTGTTGATATTTATAAGGTAAATAAACACTCGTTTCGAGCTTTCTGAAGAATTACTTAGTGTTGAGGCACTCAAAGACACAACCACAGGCCAAGATTTATTTAATGCTGTTGAGAACTGAGTTAAAAGACTGGGTTGGTATGGAACAAAATTGCAAGTGTAACAACCAATAGAGAACGTGCTTTGACTTGAAAAACGTAGGTTTGGGGAAATTGATGCATAGAAAAATTAACAAAAAACATCCTGATCATACACTCTTATCTCTGCACTATTTCATTCATCAGGAAAGTCTGTATAAAGCTGGGTTGAATATCAAGCATGTTATTGACTTAGTTTTCAGTGTGATAAACCTCATCAGAGCCAGGGCTATCAACCACAGGCAGTTCCAGGCACTGCTTGAAGATTTGGAAACTGAACATTCTGATATTATCTACCACATCAGTGTCCGCTGGCTGAGCCTGGGCAAGATATTGAAGCGAGTTTGGGATA
>CAKKLC010002816.1:11088-25352 GCA_918559645.1 Ceratonova shasta | reverse complement strand
GAAATAATTATGTTCATAGAGATGAAGGGCATTGATTGTGATTTTGTTACTAACATTGTTAATGGAGATTGGAAGTCAGACTTTATGTTTGCTATTGACATTATGGAAAAGTTGAATAAACTGAATGTAAAACTTAAACGGGAATAGCTTGTTTGCACATGAAACGTTTGTGCATGTTAAATCATTTCAGGCAAAACTCTTCCTGTTCTCCAGGCCAGTAGGCGAAAAAAGGTTTTGTCATTTCTCTTTGCTGAAAGAGAAAACAATTTCTGGTGAAATGGCTGACAAGTACAAGGTTTAGTTGGATGCCTTGGTTGTGGAATTTGAAAGGAGGTTTTAAGACTTCAAGAGCCTGGAACCACTCTTCAATATCCTCAGTTCGCCATTAAGTGCAACAGCTGATTCAGTACCAGAGAATATACAGTTAGAGCTGCTTGACCTACAAGCGGATAATTACCTGCAGGAGAAGTTCAAATCAGTTCATCTGCTGGAGTTTTATGAATGTTTGCCAGCAGCAGCTTTCATACACCTCAAAAACTTTGCTGCCAAACTTTTGTCACTATTTGGATCCACATATATCTGTGAGCAAGCTTTTTCTTGTTTGAAAATAAACAATTCTAAGAACAGATCGATGTTGACTCACTGCAATATAAATGCAGTCATGCGAATCACAACCAGTAAGCTGGTTTCACAATTCAAGAACATTATCAAAAATTGTGAACAGTTACATATTCTCATTAATTATAAATGTACTCTGTGATCAGCTTGTATGTACATATGTGCACATTAAGTTCCTTATTCTTTACAAGTATTATGACAAGTAACAATAAACTTTTAGAGAAATAATTATGAATAGTAAAATCTTATTACAAAATTGCAAACTGTTTTAGTTCGTATTTAAAAATGTAATGTGCATGTGTAATGGTCACTAAATAGACTCAATAGAGTATGAATATGAAATAAAATGACAAATACATTGTTATTATCACTAATTCATATTTTCATACGTTGTAAATTGTAATTGAATTAAGTAAAATACATATATATGCGGCTCCAAATAATAATAAAGTTTTCAATATAACCCTCGCTATAAAAAATTTGCCACCTCCTGTGTTAGATGATTCTTTTATATGTATCAAATTATTATACAAGAATTTCACAATTTTGTCAAGTGATTAGATGAAACATTTTGGCAGGCCGCCAAGTTGCCATAAGCGAGTTGGCGTAAAACTCGCAAACGAGACAAGTTTAAGCCAATTCGCCAAATTTTTTAAATACTGTAATTTAATTTCAAAAACTCGCCTTGAAAATTTTTTATTTCTTATCCTTATGAGATTTATAATCAGTCAAATAGGTCAAAAAATTCTTGTATTGGAACGTTTTATATACAATTATTCAAGAAAAATCGATGGAGTCGAAATATGGCGCTGTCAAAATAAACTATGTTGTGGAAAGATAAATTTGACCCAGGAGACGGTATTGATTAGCATTGAAATCCACAATCATGATGCTAATGAAGATAAGTGTAAAAACTTGGAAGCTCTTTTTTCAATAAAATCTAAAGCTTTAATATCGAAGGAAATTCCTAAAGAAATTGTAACATCTGTTACTAATGATTTAGATGATAGATCTATAACTTTTATACCAAATATAAGATCTCTTAAAGTAAAGTTACGAAACCTACAAATTCAAAGCTTGATAATTTTGTATCTTCTCAAGATGATATTCAAGAATTTTTGAAATTTAATCTCAGAAAAGAAATATTTTTGATCTATGATACTAGAGTGGATCAGGCTATTAGATTTATTATCTTCAATTGCCAATTATGAGGTTTTTCTTAAAAAATCTAAAACCTGGATTATAGATGGAACATCTAAAGTAGTTCATCGTATATTTCCTCAAATGATTTCTATACATGGTTTCATTTTTGATAAGGTTTATCCTTTAGGCTTTATTTTAATGAAAACAAAAAAAAATTAGCAGATTATAAGAATTGATTTCAAAATAAAACAATTCATGCAAATTTAAAACCTATTTGTATAATTATAGACTTTGAATATAGTTTTTATAATTCCCTTGAAGCTTCATTTCCTTAAGCAAAAATTTATGGCTGCTTGTTTAATTTTGGACAATTATTCTGGCCAAAAAATAAAATCTTTAGGACTGTCATCAAGATAAAAACGCTGTTTAAGAATCATAATTCTGGTCAGAAAATGTTTGAATTTAACATTTTTTCCAATATATGATGTAAAAAAAGCTTTTCAAATAATTTTATCTAAAGAATATGAAAGCCCATTTAATAATTGTATAAATTTATTTTTGCAATATTTTAGACAGACTTATGTCATGAGAGAAATAATGATAATTTGGAGCCATTGTTACAGATAAACTTTTGTTAGGCTTAAGATAGAGTTTTGTTTTAGATTCAAAAACCTACTAATACAGTAGAAGCTTGGCACATAGGATTAAATCAGGATTGCAATATTATGCATCCTGACATTTCCAAGTTTATCAATGTGATACGCATAAAAGAAGAAGAAACAATAATTTCTCTTGTTTAACAGCATCTAGTACTCATTTACAAATCTGTAATGTAGATTTTTCAAAAAGAAATTAAGCTCAGAATAGTAGTAGAAAATTATAGCCTTTATGAAGAAAATAGTTACCATGAAGCATTGAGTCTAGTTTATTTCTGGTCATAAGACATTTAAAGTCTATATTTAAATATTTATTTATACTTTTTAGCGAGTTGGTTTAAATTTGTATAGTTTGCAAGTTTTACGCCAACTCGCTCATGGCTAGTTAGCGTTCACCGGTTGGATGATTCTTTTATATGTATATAATTATTATAAACGATTTTCATAATTTTGTAAAGAGATTAGATGAAACATTTAAACATTGAGTTTTTTTTTTAGTATCTTTCTCTACTAAAAAAGATAAGTTATTGAAATTTATATAAACCTTATAGCTACCAAGTTAAAAACTTTAATGATCTTTGAAGACCACAAATCATAACATAAATAAAGAAATAAGTTGATTAAATATGTTTACTTTTGAAAATAAGTAAAGAAATTATATTTTAAATATTTAAAGTATTAAATATTTAAAGGAATTTCATAGATTTTTTATCGGCTTTAATTTTAGATACAATATTAAGAATGATTGTAATAGATATCCTAAATAACCTTAAATAAAAGCCATAAAATATATTCTACTATTCATTGAAAAATGATTTTAAGTTTATCTTTTATGAGAATACATCTATTATTATATATTTATATATTGCCAGATAAAATAGGAATCTTTGGATCAGTTAAAAAAGCCCAAAAATGTGTAAAATTAAAAAAAGCGCCAAGAAATAGATTTAAATTAAAATTTTAATTATATTAAATGATTTATTTTGTAAAACAAATTATTCTTATGGTTCCATTTCAAATAAATTTTTATCAATTAAAAAAGCGCTATATGGCGTTTTTTTAACTGAAGCGAATCTTTAACTATTTTTAGGGTCAATTAAAAGCTGGAAAGTTTTTATTAAGGATATAAAGATCTAATCGTTTGAGGTATGTATCTTAAAATTATAATAGATATTTTTTTTTTGAAATATATATTATTTAAATTCTATAACCTTTAATTATAGCAAAATTTTATTTTGAGATAGAATTCAACTTATGTAAACTAAAGTTAACAACTTGATTAGTTTGTTGATATATAAGCCGATAAAAAACTATGAATTATGAAGAATTTTAAAATTAAACAAACGATATTTAAATTATTAATCAACAAAAAATCATAAACATTTAAAATTTAGTTTCACTTGTGTTCTTTTAAAATTTACGCATAATAAACTAGAAATAATATGTATGGTACAAAGATTAATAAATTTGTGTTTATCAAAATTAAAATTAAGAAAATATTATTATTAATCAGTACAGATGAAATTCATGCCATTTTATGTTTTGTTTATCATAACAAAAATATATATTTATTATCTACATTTATTTATCTAATGTTTAATTGAATCACAGATCCCACAAAGCATAATATATACACTCATTATTAAAATTAATAAATAAGAATATATATATTGGTATCATATTTTTGACTAAGTAGTCCAAATATTTATATTTTTTTTCAAATCGAATAAAAGTACATGAAATTATTTGAATAAAACCATTTTTTAATTGATTAAAATTATGTTTAAAAAATCTTTTTTATAATACAACCTTGGACTCTGAAGATTTTTAAATGAAATTTCATGTAAAATCTTTTTTTAATAAAATATTTAACTCTGAAGACTTTTAAATGAAATTTCATGTAAAATTTTTTTTATATTTGAATTTATCATAATAGAAAAAGAAAATAATTTCATTATAATATATTATACCGCATTCGGATATTTTAACCCCAGGATTTTCCGGATATTTCAGCGACAAAATTTCAAAAAAACTTCAATAAAAAAATAAAGTAATACTTGGATAAAAATTATAATATAAATTTTAATTAAATTCCCAATTAAAAATCAGGTTTAAGATTTTAAAAATCCCCTCAATTTCTAGATATCTTTCATTTCACAAATAATAAGTAATTTTTCCTTCTTTTAAAATCTTTTTCTTAATTCCGGATAGTTACCATTCATATACTGGGCAAAATTAAGCCTTAAAATCTCTACTTCCTTTTGCAAATAAACAACGAACCTTTCGATATTGGGATTTGGAAGCTGCATGTGTAAGTTTATCCCTCTATGGCAAGCTTCAATGCTATTTGTTGTTCGAGGAATCCTATTTAAGCATCTTGAATAGGCAGACCAAAAATATTTGTCAAAACGAGAAGCTTCTCCAATTTCACCTAAATAAGTATCTCTAAAATATATTAAAAATTCTTCAAAAATACTTTCCAGGCTGTTAGAAGAAATGGATCTTAAAATGTATGCATCCGATTCATGAATACGAATCGGATTTATATATGGTAAATTTATGAACATTTTAAAAGTTTCGTTTATGAGAGGATTTACTTTATATTCTGACGTATATCACAAAATTTGTATCTTTCTATATAGAGACTGTGCATAATGAAATGTGCAGCCAAAAACTGAACAGGTATCTTTAAAGATAGACAATTCATTTTTTAGAGCGAATTCAAAATCTACAATGATAATTTTAGAATTTAATAAAGTTTTATCTTTCTAATAATACATAATTTTCTTATAATTCTTCTCGCTTTTATCGGACATTAATACAAATACTAGTGGATGGAATTTTCCAAGAATAAATCCTTCTATAGTTAATAGTTGGTAGAAAGATTGCGGTGAAGTTTTAAATGTGCCATCAATCAAAAACACAGTGGTTTTTTTAATAAATTTCTTAAATTCATCACTATAGAAGATGACATACCGATCTTCAGACTGAACTCTTAAATCAAATTGCAAGAATTGATCACCATTTAATGTTTTTTAAAGAATCATCGGTATGTCATGTATTCCGTTTGTCAAATATGCATTTCTTTTATTCTTTTGCTCGTTTGAAAAATCAAGTATATTTTTTTTAGAAAGAAAATAAGATAATACAGCACTGGTAAGCTGCTTGTTGCTTTAGTTAAAGATTGACGAATAAGCTCATTTGATCTTTTTTATGTTTCTTTTAGTTTTTTGTATTCAATAAAGGCCAATCTTTTAGCTTCTGGTTCACTACATGTATGATTTAAACTTCTAGCTTTTTTTAAATAAACGTCTAATGGTAGGCGTCTTTGCATCTCCACCTTGATGTATTATTTTTCATGTTGTCTGTTCTATAAATATAGTAATCTTAAATCAACAGCTCTTTTCCTCTTTGAGATGGAATTAAAATTTATGAAAGGTAAAATATAAAATTTTCAATAAAACCTGTACCTGAAATATCCAATGATTCCTAGCGCTGAAATTTCCCGCTGCCATATTCTCTTTATAGTTAATTTTAAAAATAAATTTCTAATTAAGATAAATAATAGAAACAGATCTTATGGAAAATTATAGTAATTTAATATGGAAACCAAATTTTAGTTTTCTTTATAGTGAGAATACAAAGGTTGATATAAGTTTTAATTAAAAGTAGGTTTTATGATTTATTTTATATTGTTTGTATCATCAATTATATAATAATTTTAGAGAAAAGAAAATCATATACTTTGTATAATAACATCATTTAATTAGTGACTATACCATTAGAAATCTATTGAATAATTTTCTTGTACCACCGTTTTTTTTGTGAAATAATTCAAACTAAAATTGTAAAGGTAAGACCTCCTTAATGGGTGGAGGCAAATAAAATGAAATAAATTTAATTTTAAAAATTAAAAAAACGTAGTAAAAAAAGTTTATAATTTATTAAGTTCTAAATTAAAATTGAATTTCTCACTTGCATTTTGAAACTTTTCGTTCTACTCAAATACAATTGGATTTAAATGTTTTTCAACAGATCAAAACTGTTAACTTGAGGTAAATTCTCCTTTAACAATCTCCAAAACCGTTCTATATTTAGTTCTGACTATTCCTTTTATCACTATCAATAAACTCAATTTAATGATTTACAAAGAAGTGTCAATAACCCAAAAGGTTAATATTCCTATAGCCTATCCACAAATCATTAACTATTGTTGTCCCCACAATTACGTATTTGGAAATAAAAGATTCATATCAACTCTCCATTCTATTAGGAATCAAAATTCAATGAACTCTTTTTGCTGTCCTACTAATGAGCGCTAGCACCTAATATCTTTCTGCTCTTAGAATTCTGCCCTTTAATCTCTTCTAATGACCAAATGCGTTTCCTCGACTTTAACGATATTATCAATATCTCCCATTGGACCAAAACTTTCAGTTGCTGCCAAAATATCAAGGAATTCTAAGGCGTTTACAATGAAGGTGCATATGTGATCCTCCTTATGTCCAAGTTCGAAGGATATTTTATGCATCGCAATATCCAATGCTTTTAACTATGACATATACAAGCAGTCATTCATTGGAAATTTTGTTATCTTAAAATGCTTCTGTTAAAAGGACTTGACGTTTTTCTACATGTTCTTGTCAAACATCGCCATCTCTTTTCAAAGCCATTACGATTTTTTTCGGTTTTTAGATGAATTCGGCATTGGCAATTTTGCCAAATTTAATCGTTTGGAATAAGGTTAAAGTAAATACAAATATGAATAATGCTTCTGATGTTGCTTTATTACAAATAAGCTCTATTAAATTCATTAGGATATTTTTATTTTATACTTTTTAAGTATTATTGTTATTAATTGTAATTTTTTTTAATTTTTTTTGTTTTTTTAAATTTTTGATTTTTTGTTTGTTTTGATTTTTTAAGTATTTTTTAGTTTTTTTTAAATTTTAATATTAAATTTATTTTTTTTGCCCCCGCCCCCTAATGAGGGGCACACCAACCTTAATAAATGTTATAATTATTTTTATTATAAAAATGAATTATATTTATATATATATGTATATAGTCGGAATACAGCAAATTGAGGTTTAAAGTCATTGGTTTAATAATAAGATCTAATTATAAATTTCAAAAAAAAAATTATTTTTCTTTGAAATTTCTATATTATATTATTTTTAGTTATTATACTTTATTTATTTGCTTTAAAAAGTTCAAGAATATGTTTTAAACAATAGCCTGATCATTCTACAATAAGAGAAATAGTAACTTCTTTAAAAAAAACTATAAACAGAATATTGTTGTTAGATTGAAGGTCTGGATGATTAAATATGATAATTGAGTAGATTTAAATGAAGTTGTTGTCCATCATGGACACATTATATGGTTATTTTTAGATTGTTGTAACTAAGATATTAGTTTTATTGTAAAAAAATCTATATCAAAATTTGAGTTTTTAGATTAAAAAATATTTTGTTATGCAAATCCTTGATGGTTTTTATCATTTGAATATTTCAAGAAATAACCAAGTAACATTTCAGTTTAAAGATTATTTAATTTGAAAATATACAAATTGCATTAAATATGCATCTCAGTTACACTTTTAGCTAAACTCCAACTGTATTATAATAATAAAATTGATATAAATTAAAGATAGTTATTAAAGTAATTCATGAGTTAGGAAACTTTAAATATGTCTTTAATAGTTTTTCAAATATTAAATGTTCAAAAAATCACTTATCAGCACCGAGGAAATTAGTAAACATTACTATTTCTTGTTATAAATTATTTTTCATATATTTCATAGTCATATCTTGTAAAGTCACAATAGTAAGATTTTTAAGCTTAGTTGTCTTGTTTTAGATAAAATTTCAAATATTCATTAATTTAGAAATGCTTTTTAAATATATTGTCATAATAGTTTGCAACATATAATTATGAATTCAACGAAATATTCAGTTATTTTCTGCAAGGATATTATATGGTTTCATTCAAATTAAATTTAAAAGAAAAGGGTCAAAAATTATTCGTAATAATTTATCATTTAAAATATTACTTTTATGTATGAATTATAAATGATATTTATGTGGTTTAAAATAGATATTATTAATGTTGTTTTATTTTTTTGTGCAAGAGCCTTTTGACAAATTTTTTTTAATAAGATGAATTTTTAAATTATATGATTTATAAACTGTATTCTTGCACTTAATTTAAATTGTCATGGTATCAACAAGAAAATTTCGTTTCATCTATATATAAAAACCGCATTATATAGTGAATAGGTAATTTAATTTATAAAATTAATACTAAATGTAATGCCTATATATACCATCACAATATAATTTTAAGGTAACTAATAATTCAAAAACCTCTCAAAAAACCCAAAATTGCATTTTAAAATTTAAATTTTCAGAGTTTTATCTGATAAAATACTCATAAAAATTCATTCTTTAATATAATTTACTAAAATTGGCAATCTATTTTGAAAATTTATAGACGTAAGTATTAATAACATTTTAGATCTAAATTATTATTTTGAATCATGGAAAAAAATGACCGGTAAGTAATATTTTAAAATAAAATAAATTAAAAAAAAAAATTAAAATTTTAATGATTCAATAATTTTACCTTAAGCATTATGTTTTAAAAAATTAAAAAAAAAAATAACCCTAAAAAAATTTGACCCGGTGGCTCTTCTATTTTCCATAATCCATTATTTTTATAATGATTTTGATAATATAACCACAAAAAGAAATCAATTTCAACAAAATATATTGTTAAATATATTTTTTGCAAATTTAAATAAGAGGAATTTGTTTGGTCAATACTTTGATTTTAAAAGTTATAAGTATAAACTGAAATGTGAAGTTAAATTATTTAGATATTTACTATTATTAGGTGAAGGGTTAAGTAATTAACATTTTTATAATTAAAATTATTGTTAGTAATTTTTTTATAGAAAAAGCAGCGTTTCAATTTCCATTGTCGAAATCGAAAGGTTTTCCATTAAAAAATGACTAAATGTGATTTTTGAAACTTTTAAATGTTGAATTTTTTTAAAATTTTAGCAAATGTTCTAATACTCTACAAAATTGTTGTTCAGTTAGTCTAATGTCAGAAAAAATGGTGATTACTGTAAAACTTTGATATAAAGCTTTCTGAATTTTCTTGCGTGATTTACATCACATTCTTTCTAGAATTGTATTGATAAATGTTGACAAGAATTTAACTATTTCTAATGAGCTTTTTTCTTATAAAGGAATCATTTGAAAAAAATTTAAAGTTATAGTAACTTATTAATCAACTTATTATAATTATTAATTAATTATTCAAATCATATCAGATCACACAAAAAGAAGAAACATTTTTATGATAAATAAAAGCCTAGAAATTTAAAAAATACATATTTGAAAGAAAAGACTGTTTTTTTTTGATATTTGTATAAAACTCAATTCTTATATTTTCGATATTTTCTCTAGAAATTATATAGTTTTATGACTATTTAATTAAAACAAACAAATTGTATTTTTCTGCTCAATAGTTTTTTCTGAAAGTTTATATAAAAGCTATATTTATTTTCTGATTTTCGCCTATAAGTCCAAAACACTTTTTAAGTGGTTTCAAGTGCAAACATCCTTCGCTGTTAATTCTTTAAAAAAGTTACGTTTCCATCCACTTTAATTGCTTAATTTTAAAAATCTTTATATGATTTATTCATTTTTTATCTTAAAACAAATTATTCTAATCCCTTATCACCACATTTAAAATATTTTTAGGATATTTGTAGTAATAACATATGTTCAACAGGTTTAGAAAATAATCTAAGTAATTTCTTTTTTTTCAGTCCTTTTTCAAATAAAAATACTAATTTGCACCAAAAATGGTTCTTTTCAAACTTTTTCTTTCACATTTATAATATTTTAATATAAAAACTTAAAACAAAAATAAAATTATATTAACAAAGCAATAAAATAACACTAAAAGTTAGATATTGAAAAAATAAGGGGTCATCAACTAATTTAGAAATCCCCTATAAATTTTTTTTATTTCTTTTTCCCTTTACCTAATAAATATCCTTTAAGTTTCACAATTACCTATTTTAAATCAAAGCTAAAAATTTTTAAAATAATTTATAATTAACACATTTTTCAGGTTTCATTATTATAATTATTTAAATTTTTCGGTTGTAATTTTTATAAATGGACCAATTAAACTTGAAAATTTAAAAATATATAATTAAGTTGGGTTTTAATTATTTCAAAGTATCAAAGATATTATATATATAATGTTGATTTCTTTAGGTAAATGGAATTTTTCAATAGTAAAATGGTCAGTAAATTAGATAATTAACTAATTTAAGAAAGATAGTGTAATTTTTTTTGAATACATATATTACCCATATAATGTATTCCTTATTATTTTTGAGGTCTATATTATTTAGCTCTTTATTAGATCAAATAAATGTTATGATATATCAATATAAAAATAAAAATACTTCAATATAAGTTCATATCTTATAGTTATATAATTTTATTTGGGTAACATGAATCAATATTTGAGCAAAAGAAAAATTTATTTTATTTTAATTAAAAAGTTTATTATTCATTTAAATAATAATTTTGTTAGTTTTAAGTCATTTTATGGTTAGAATTGAATACATGAACTGAATTATACACAAGTAAAATTATAAATTTACTTTGTAAACATAAAAAAGGTACTTTTGCATCCTTTCCAACGGGGTAAAATAATTTATTAATTGAATAAAAATATTTTAATTTAATTTAAATTAATTCGTAAATTTAAATAAAAATATTAAATGAAATTTATTTAATAATATGCAAATAAAATAATCTAATATGTTCGGATCAGGTCTTATCAGTGACTTAAGATAAGATAAAAAAGATAAGTGATAAGAACAAAATTTAAAAAAATCAAAAAACTAGAAAAATTAAATTTTATTCATTTTTAATATTTACTCAAAACTATCATCTTTTTAGTATTCAAAAAACGTGAATACACTTAAAAATGTCACATGACAGCAAAAATTGCACTCCTTTTTTTTTATTGCCATTTTTAATTTGTTGTTTCAGCTTTCTACGTGATGGGTGTGCACATTATTTTTATAATCCATAAGATTGTAGTTTTGGCTTATTGCGCTATGTTAATACTTTAAATTACTTAGATTAGTGTATGCTCTACACTCATCTGTATGTATAGTGGAACCTTCTATTACTTTATCTGTTATGATTGGCAAAATAGTTTGAGCAGTTCTATTTGCAACGAAACAAGCAAAACCTCTTGCATGTTGAAATGATGTGTCAACGATACAGAGATCCCAAATTCGTTCTCTTGGCCTTCTGCCTCAATGACTTTTAACATTTTAGTTAAGCTTGGTCTCGTCAATTTGTACGATGCAATTTTCGGTTCAGGTCTTATCAGTGACTAAAGGTAAGATAAGAAAAACTTAAAAAAATCAAAAAACTAGAAAAATTAAATTTTATTCATTTTTAATATTTACTCAAAACTATCATTTTTTTAGTATTCAAAAAAGTTAAATACACTTTAAAATGTCGCATGACAGCTTGGTTGCAATCCTTTTCTTCCTTTATTGCTATTTTTAATTTGTTGTTCCAGCTTTCTACATTCTGGGTGTGCACATTATTTTCATAATCCATAAGATGTTAGTTATGGCATATTGTGCTATGTTGATACTTTAAATTACTTAGATTGGTGTATGCTCTCCACTCATCTGTATGTATAGTGGAACCTTCTATTACTTTATCTGTTATGATTGGCAAAATAGTTTGAGCAGTTCTATTTGCAACCAAACAAGCATAACCTTTTGCAGGTTGAAATAATGTGTCAAGGATACAGAGATCCCAAATTTGTTCTCTTGGCCTTCTGCCTCAATGACTTTTAATATTTTAGTTAAGCTTGGTCTTGTCAATTTGTACAATGCAATTTTCTCCACCTAATCTTGTAAAATTGTGTTCAATCTTTATATGTATTTTGTTTTCTATCATTTTTGTTGGATTTAAAGCTGTAGCTTTTCTTATTTTAATTATTTTCATGATATTGTATAATTGTATTTTTTTGCTATATAAATCTTTAAACATAAGTTGTTACAGCAGAAATAGCAAAATCTTTGAACCAAGTATTTTTACGAATCGACTGATTTTTTCTGAATCTGTAGTGAGATGTAAGATCATCCATCGACAACATTATTGCACGAAACTAAATTGAGAGGGTAGTTGCATAATTTGCACCTAATAATTCTTGAAATATGCTCTTTTGCCAGCAACCGTTGTATGAACTCTAAATTATTCATTCTTGCGAATAGTGATAGCATTATAAAGATTAATAAAAAAATATTTATCATAGATAACACTTATCTTTAGCTGCCGATAAGATCTGATCCATATGTTTGATAATATGCATAAACGGATCGTCGTTATATTTGTTCTTTCACGAGAACTCAATCATGTGACTAAACAATAAATCCTTCCTTGTTCCACACTCGGCTTTATTTCTTCTTAGAGACACATCCGCATATTTTCAACCCTATTGATATGCGCTTCAGTTCTGGATCCACAAAATTCTGATAGTGATTAACAACTAAGTAGCCATATCCATAATCGCTAATATTCGAGTAAGCAGCCCACCACCCATCACTTACAAACAAAGAACCCGGAAGAATCTACTTAAGAATTAAAAAATTAATGTTGCTTCATCCCTCTTCTCAACGGGAACCAAAAGACATTCTTTTGTATTACAGTAAAAACACTCCAAAAAGCGATTGTTTTTTTACCAATCTTCCTCAATTATACTTTGGTGTAGGGAAGAGGAACTCTTAAATTTGAACCTTCACACCCTCGCCACCAAGTAGAACAGAAGTTCTCATTAGTTTCAATGCGCATACTTCAGGTAAATAACATTTTTAGTCAACAAAGGTATGTTTCGCAAAACCTAATTTTCGGTAAATTTTTTTAAAGGAACATTCTTCGTAGGCTAAATAATAACAAAATTTTATTATTTTATCCAGCCGAATATTCGTTCCTTCAAAAAATATTATTTTTAAAAAAGAAACTTTCATGCAGCATGGAGGGCCAATCTCAACATTTAGCCACTCAGAACTGGATTATCGTTGGTTTAAGCATCCAACAATGGCAAAAGGAACAGAAGTGTTGACCTGGAATTAAGCCAAGTGATTTCCATTATTCGACTCCCCGCTCTCCTTCCTCGCCCATAAGGAAGAACATATTGCCAAAATTCTATGTAGATAGATCAGGTAATTGTATGCACCTGATAATACTTTTAATTTATATCAAAAGCTTGTATCATGTAAAAATATTAACACCTAGTGTTAATATTTTTACATTATTGTTTTTACATGTTATTTTTTGTACGTGATAAAATTTTTTTATTAAAAAATATAAAAACGTCATTCTTGTTTAATTTTGAGAACACGATTGAATTTGTGACATCACCGAACGAAGACCAAATGTTCAACTGGTTGTTAAACAAGAGAATTTGAAAAGAAAAACTATCTTGCAGACGTTTGTGAAACACAACTACATTTGAAAAATAATAAACGGGGATGATTGGGAAAAACTTGGATTTGCATGAAAAAGTTTTGATTACCATTTAAATTTAAAATTTCAATTCGGTAGGGGAGTTTTTTTAAAGATTCGGCCGTTAAGGCAAACATATTTCTTAAAATTCTTTGTTATTGGTCTAAAGGACTAAATCAAAATGAGATTGAAATTTGTTTATATTTCAAGACCAACACTGGTAAAAATAAGAAAACTTTTCATTGAAAGAATTAAAATTTACGAACAAAAAAGTCCG
>CAKKLC010002815.1:6172-27091 GCA_918559645.1 Ceratonova shasta | reverse complement strand
AATTTAACTAAAAAATTATATATAATTTTATTTTTGCGTTCAAAAATGTGGCGAATTAGAGAATATGGCGAATTAGAGAATATTTACTGTAGAGGCCAAATTAATTTTTATAAGAAAATAAATGATCTTATATATTTGAAATTTCTAAATAGAAATAGTTTATGGCGAAAATATTATCTGTATTTTCATTATTGATACTTTTGAATATTTAAAAAAATAGTATTAATTTAAAACTTAATCGAATATTATCGAAATTTGATATCTTATATTAGAGTTGGTAATCAATATTTTTCTTTTCATTAAAATGAACAAATGATTTTTAGCTAAATATTAACATTGACCTAAAACAGAAAATTTAATTTATTGAGAGTTCATGGTAAATACAAGCTTCAGTAAAGTAGCTTAAATTTTAGCATCTATATAGGTTCATTTTAATATAAAAATCATTACATATTGAGATCAGTACTATTAGGTTTTTTTTAATATATAAAAATTATAAGTTTCAGTAAAGTAGCTTAAATTTTAGCATCTAAATAGGTTCATTTTAATATAAAAATCATTATACATTGATATCAGTACTTTAAGGTTTTTTTTTGATAAATAAACATTATATTTGAAGGCTAAAAATAATCATTTAGGATAGTACTTATAAACTTAGTATATATTTGTTATGTAATCGATATAAATTTAAGTTTCTAAACATTTTTAAAATAAGATTTACTTAAAAATATCTTAGTTTTTTAAAATACATTAAATCATTTTATTTGTATGACAGAATACTAAAGAATATATACAAATAAATCATTCCCATAACTTTTTTTTGGAAATCACAAAAAAAGAAGAATGAATAATGTTTGCATATAATTGATTTCTAGTAACTTGGTCATAATTTTTTAACATAAAAATATCTAAAGAGAAAGAAGGAAACATTTAATAATATCATAGAAAAATAATTCAATGATAATCTTTTTAAAATATTTTGGAAATTTTTATTTTACTAACAGTGATATTAATTATCAAATTTTAAAAAAAAAAATAAAAATTTATTTTTATTTGTTTTAGATATTAATTTGGTGGAATTTAAAATATTCCAGATCATTTTTAATTTTATATTCAAGTTTAGAATTTAATTTTTTTAATAAAATGCGCCCTCTTATTTATGCAATAAAAATATATATTTAATGCACTACAGAAAAAAATCTTATAAAAACTAGATTTTACAAAACCGATTACTTTTAAAGCTTTGTATTTTATTAACAATTCCGTACATTATTTATAAACTATATTTAACAATATGGATATGGTTTTTTTAATTTTATTTCATCTTAGGGTACAACTACTTTCAAAAAAATGTTTAATGAAACTTGAAAATAAATCAAAGTCAATCAATAAAAATAATTTATATCTTTTTGATTAACTCCATTTTGTATTTAGATATATTTTGATAAAAGTATTTTAATTGGTTTCTCAGAAATTTAATTAAATCTATTCATTGAACATTTTTGAATCCGTAATATAGTAAACCCTCCAACTGCGCGTTTAAGCCTTTAATACCAGAATGTCGATCTGCGCAGTTAAAATTTATAACTGCGCGGATTTTTGTTTTCAATGTTTAACAACAACAAAATCATGTAAAAACATGCATATTCTTTAATATTGTGAATCTCGTTAAATAAATATATGTATTATTTAAAACTTTTGCTTCGATGATGCATACATATTCCTTCTATATTTCAAAAAAATTGTAGGCAGTTCATTTTTCTAAAAGTCGCGTTAAGATTAGGAAGTAAATGATATTTTAAAGATAATTATATAATTGTTTTTTTTAAGATATACATAAATGTATATGTGAATTTAAGGAAACCGTATTTGTGTGTAATGAATATAAGTTTCTAAGGAAATATTTACATCAAATAAAGTAAGTAAAAGATAATTTTTGATTGCATTTTATTAACTAATTTGCATTTAACAGGTGTTTTTGTTATTCATGTATAATAGATATAGGTTTTTAAAGAATTTTTACATCGATTAAAATGTGTTATAAAGTAAGTAAAATAGAAATTTTGATTTTTGATTTAATTTTAATGACTAATTTTCATTAAAGGTGTTTTAATATTTATAAAATTCTATAATTGAAGAATGGAAAAAGCTGGCAAAAGAAAAATTTTAACATTAGAGGCAAAGCTTGAAATAGTGAAGCAATTAGAAAATGGCGAAAAATATCAGTTCTATCTAAGAGACACAAATGAACGAATCCAGCATAGAGAGGATTTAATTATATACAGAAAAAATTTTAGATCAGCAGTTTGTTCTAAATTGCTAGCTGCAAAAACATTAAAAAAACCGCAAAATTCAATAATTGAAAAAAACAGAAAAAGTGTTAAGCTATTGGATAGAAGATCAAAACAGAAAGCGAATGCCACTTAGTGTTGCTGTTATTTGAATTAAAGCGTTATTAGTCTCCAATCGCTTACAAAATAAAGAACATGGGTCATCATATTCCAAAGAAATTAAATTCTAAGCGAGTAAAGGATGGTTTAAAAAGTTTAAACATCGTCAAAATCTTTATAACATCAAATTTACAGGCGAAGCAGCCAGTGCTGATACATTAGCTGCATCTTTATATCTAAACACATTAAAAAGGATATCATTGATGGGGTAAATATTTACTAAGCCAAGTATTCAATGCTGATGAAACTGCCTTATTTTGGAAAAGGATGCCTATCAGAAAATTTATTTTCAAAGAAGAGGAATCTGCTTTGATGTATAAGGTGTCAAAAGACAGATTAACTGTTTTATTGTGCGGTAATGTAGCTAGTGATTGTAAGAACAAACCACTAATAATTTACAAATCAGAAAATCCTCGTTCTTTTATAGTAATATCAAAACAATCACTACCAGTTTATTGGGTATCTAACAAGAAAGCTTGGATGACTGCTAAGCTTTTTAAAAATTGGTTTTTAAATTGTTTTTGTGTAGAAGCTTACTGTAAAGATAAAAACATTACTTTTAAGATTTTTTTGTTATTAAATAATGCACCAAGTCATCCAGCACATTTGATTGAATTGGACACTAATGGTGAAATAATATTTCTGCCTCCAAATAAAATTTCTTTAATCCAGCCGATGGAACAAGGCATAATAGCTGCATTTAAGCTGTATTATCTTAGAAAAACTTTTCAGTAATTAATTGAAGCTACTGATGCGGCTAGTAGTCCTTTAATTTGTAAGTATTATAGACAGTATTACAGTCTATATTTGGTAAAAAAACTTTGAAATTAGCATGGGATGATGTTAAAAACTTAACAATGAATGCTGTATCGAAAAAATTATAGCTAAAAAGCTGCATAAGAGAAGCTGTTGTTGAAATGCCAGAAATTATTAAAATTGTGAATTTAGGTCAAACAATTGGTGAGGACGGTTTTTAAAATTTAGTTTCAAAACATATCACAGAAGTTCTTGTAAGTAATGAATAAAATATTACTGTTGACGATATTTTGACACAGTTCGGCGATAATAATAATGATGAAAGTGAAGAAGATATAGAGATTATAGTAGAGAAAATGTTAACTAGCTAAAAATTATCAAATTTTTTAAAACTTGGTAATTAACTTTAATCGAGAGCTCTTGATATGGACCCTAATACGAAGCGTGCCTTAAAATTTCGAAGAAATCTGATAGCAGCTCTAATTCTATATGCTAAAATTTATAAAAAAAAACTGGTATAAAATCTGTGTTAACAAGCTTTTTTTAAAAACAATTAAAATCACGGTCGTTAGAATCAAGTTCATCAGAAGGAAGCAGTGATTAAATCACGTTATTTATGTTTAATTTTTTTAATATCCGGAACCTAACCCTATAATTACATATAAAATTGGGTTCCAGTGCGCAGTTTCGGTTTGCGCGTTTTTTTCGTAGAACGTATCTACGCGCAGTTGGAGGGTTTACTGTACTTAAAAACATCAAGTAATTTTTCATATTTTTCCGTAAAACTTATATTTACAATACTATAAGATATTAATATAAATACTTATTACAAAGCAACAGTTGTCACAATTATCGAGGATTAATAGGGGTTAAAAAAACTAAAATTTTTGAGGTTTGAAAAAGCATAAAGTTACAGATTTATTTTTCATAAACAAGTCATTTATTAATTATTGATAAATATTTAAAATAATTCAATACAAAATTCTAAAAGATAAAAAATAAAATTATAAATATAAATTACTAAACTTTAAATATTTTTAGAGTTTTTTGTATTTAATGGTACAAAATGAACACTTTTAGTATCATAATATTAAAATAAATTTTACTTTATTATAAATTTTTCCATAAAGATGCTAAAATATACATTTAAAAAAAATGTATATAATTAATGACAGCATTAGTATTTTATAATTTTTCTGCAACTATAATAATGAACGATTTTATACCTATACCAATATTATCAAGATATCTTTAACTTGGAAATAATATCATAGCTATAAACTTTTATTAACATTAAATTAAAATAATTTGAAAGATATACACAAACTCTCACGTAAAATTCCTCCCTAAATAATAAATTTAAAGTGCTATTTGGATTTTTAAAGCCAAATACTATCAAAATAAAATAATTTCAAAAGTTTACTTCATTAATTATTAAATTCTCTAAGAAACGAATAAATATTTTCTATTTCTTTTGATGAATATTACAATGGAAAATTCTATAAACTCTTAAAAGGGGCTAGAAAATATTTGGATCTCTGTTCTTTTTTCCCCTAGGGGGAAAAAGATAAAAGCATAAAATAAATTTTTTTTCCAACAATTTTTATTTAAATGAATAATTTAATTTAAAAGTAATTCACAATTAAAGTTGAGGCTTAGAAATAATTAATTTCTTTAGAGAAAATGATGTGTTGCTTAATGTTTTGTAATGTCAAAGTTGCAATCGTGCAATACACTAAATAAAATATAAAAGAAATGTAGATGGATATGTATTTAAATGTAATAATTCAATATGTGACAAATTTAAAGTTTATGTTTCATTAAGAAAATAAAGCTTTTTTAATGACTTTAAAATCAGTCTTAAATTATTATTAAAAAAAATTTATTGTTGGTTTGCAAACAAACGCCAAAACAAAGTTGTTTTAGACTATTGAATTAGTCAAAAAGTTGTTGGAAAATTCTAAAATAAATTTAGACTTTGAAGTAATAAATATTTTGAAACAAATATTTATCAACTTGGTGGAAGTGGAATTATATTTAAAATTAATGAATCAATGTTCAGATACAAACAAAAGTATTAAGTTGGAAAACTATTAACTGAATACCGATGGGTATTTGCAATAGTATAAACATCTTTTAAACTGCAAAAGATCTCATTGAGCTTGTTGAAACAAATAAAGAGAGGTGTTTTTGACAATAAAATTGACTAAAATCATATCAGGATCAATTTTATGGTCTAATAAATAGAGAGCCTAATCTACCATTTCTAATTAACAATTTGAGCATCATACTGTAAATTACAGTATAAATTTTATTAATTTATCAACTGTAGTTCGTACTCAAAATATTGAGTCTTTATAGAATAAATTAAAAACTAGAATAATGCTCAATATGAAAATTGTTTGAATTCTTTAAAATTTAATTAAAAAGAATGGATGTGAAAATATAAAATTTGTAAAGATGATTTTATAAATTTTTTTGAATAATTGAATTATTAATTTATTTTTAAAATTTGTAATGTACATTTTTATATAACATTTTTGTGAATATTTTTAGGGTAAAAAAGAGCAGAGATCCAAATATTTTTATTAATTTTACATCATAAATTAATTTATTTTACTCTTTTTAATTATTTTTATAGCAATATTATGATGACTCATAAATAGCCGTCTATCACTATAGTTATATTTTTTTAAGATTGTTTTAGTTTGAATGTCTTTTAAACAAAACTTTAATTACAAGTATTTCATATAAAAAATTTAGTTATACTTTACCAAATCGTAAAAGAAACAATTTGTATAACGTTGGTCGCAAATACCACACATTTACATATAATAGTAGCACAGCTGATGTAAAAGAATTGAATGAAACACTTTATCAACTTTTAAATATTATTGGATACGAAAAAGATGAAAAATCCTATTTTTATGACAATCAAGGCAAAGAATACACAAGTGAAATTAAAAACGCCATGTCACTTAAAATAAATATTTGGGAATCATTTAATTTAAATAAAAAACCCAAAAAATGTAGTAAATTAAATCTTGATGATAAAATATGTTCTTGGCCAAAGAATTTGAATAGTTATCATAACTTACCGCAAGCTTTGACTAGTTCCTTGTTTTTATTATTTAAAGATTATTCTGACAAACTTATAAAATCTGTTCTGAATTATAGAACTGGCACTGATTTGAACATTCCTTTATGTCCTAATGATATTAATGGTAAATGCTTTATAAACGATTGTAAATATAACCATTTTCCTATGAATGGGGATAAAAAACATCTAAAAGAGTGTATTGCTAAGATTCTTGAGTTTATTCCAGTTTTAGGAGATGATTCTCTTTATTTATTTTCAAAGTTTGTTAATTCTTACTTCAAAGGTATAATTTTATTTATATTTAGATTTTTATATTAAATACGTTAATAATGACAAGGATAAATGGTTTAATCTGTTTTGTGACTATTTTATAAATCATTTTTATGAAAATTCAACACTTTCTGCTAATAAACTTTTGATTGAATGTGTTCGAAATTTTATAGTTGAATATTCTGATAATGTTGAAAATGGATATAAAATCCAAACAATTCCAGAATTTATTGATGAATTTATTAATAGAAAACAGATTTTAAATCCAAAAATTAAAACTCGAAACACGAAAAAAATGTCATTAGAAATGGTTTATACTTTAAAATTTCAAAAAAATTTTTACCTTTATGACAAAAGTAATTTAGATATGGCGGAAAATTCAAACTCAAATATTTACAAAATTAAAAGTATTTTAGACAAAAGGAATAAGTTACTTTTTAAGTCTTTGAATAAAGACTCTTGTACATATTCATTAGATATGAATACTTGTTCTCGGGCATCTATTCAAGAGTTTTATGATAGTTTTAACATTTCTAACAACTTAAAAAACACTATGCTGTTTGTAAGAACTGTTTCCAACATATGTTACAGAAATAAAAATCCTAGCCTGGAAAAATGGGTAAATGAATGTTTTGTAAATATTTATAAACTAATTGTACAAGAACCAAAAGAAAGTAGATACATTTCATTAATAATAACTGAATCAATACTAAAAATTATTAATTTTAAAGAAAAAGAAAAAAATGAGTTAATATTGTTAGATTGTCTCTCATTGCAAGAAAATAATGGGAAAATATTTAAGCATATGAAAGCTGTTGAGCATATACTTGTTACTGATTATTGCTTGTTACTTTTAGTTTATCTTTTTCATGTACTTCCTATAAAAGTATTTCCATGCTATCTTGATGAACCCGTTGGAGAGTATGATGATTTATCAAGCATAATTTTGTGTTTTAAAAATTACACAAAGGATACTATTGATAAAAAATTAAATTTTAATAGCAACTTGTATGATCTATTAGATAGAATAAAATTATTGTTAAAACGTGATACTTTATATTCTATCAAAACCTATGATGTTTTTTTTGTACTGAATAAAGCCTTGAGTAACATATTGCCATTGTTATTTAAAGAAAATACCATAGGCACTGATAATTTTAGTCAAACATGCCAATGCTGTAGGAGGAACTTTGCTAAAAGAGATGTTTTTTTTGAAAAAGTTATAAAACTATTATTTAAAGTAATGAGACAACAAAATTTATTCACATCATATAATATTTACAATCAACAAAAGACAATTTACACCAGTGAACTGTTTAAATCAAATACAAATTTAAAGTTGGCATATTTGGCGTGTAGTTGTATAACATTTAGTAAGAATTTTGGAACTTGTTTCTCAAATGTAACTTTGTCTATCAAAAAAACTAAAAACATTCGAATTTGTATGAGGGTTTTAATACTTTTAATATTAAAATTATTAAAAGAAGATTGTTTTCAAGAGTTATTGAAAGTATTAACAAGAAAATTGTACAAAATTGCAAATATTGTTTTAAATCTGGATGAAATAATAGAAATTGAAAAAATAGTCGAGAATATAATAAAAATAAAACCAGTAAGAGAGATAAAGATGAAAGAAATGATTATTACAGATCATCATGGAATGAAATTTTCAATGGATGTTAATAATATTAATAAAAATGATATAAAATTATATTTTCAAGTAATAAACTACTTGTATAATGACAGGAATTCCATAAATCTTGTAACCAAAATGAATAAAATAATCGTGGACTTGAATACTATTGAAGATGATTTCAAAATATATTTAATAATGGTAAATATAAAGTTGATGCTTTTCTCTTATAAAAAAAGTATGGAAGGGAAAGAGTATTGGTTAAATGGAATAATAAATTATACTGGAAAGTTTATTGATATGTTGCAAGAAATAGAACCAAATAATTATGAAATTAAAGATTATTATATTAAACAATTGTTGCAGATATTGTATTTTCAAATTTCTTTTAAACCATTGGAAGTTTATTATTTATTTTATTATATAACAAAGAAATGTAAAGGTAAATTTAAACCAATAACATACAGACTGGTTGAAATGATAGTATTGTGGCAGTATAAAGATTTTTATTCAAAAAACATGTTAATAAAAAGGAACTTTGATTTTGAAAATAAATGGATATATTATAGTTTAATAGATTTGAAAAATGGTTTTACAAAGCAAAGCTTTTATGATCTATTAGAATCAGCTACAGAGATAAAATCAGTTTGATCAAATATTAAAGGGGGTGTCAATATAATAATTAATATTATTTCTTATATTAAATTATGATTATGAGATTTAAATGTAATGAGATGGAAACAATAAGTTTCTTAAGTTAAAATAAATTCATCAAAAATTTTATTTAATAAATTATTAATTTAATCTTAATATTACAATAGTTTGGGATCAGTTAAACAAGGGTCAAAATCTCTAACAGAAAAAACGTTAAAATATATAAGAAATAAAGCGCTAAAATCTGTAACAGTAATAAAGAAAAATACGTAACAGATAAAGAGCCAAAATCTGTCATAGTAAAAAAAACGCCAAAATATGTAAAAGATAAAGCGCCAAATATGTTACAGTACAAAAACGTCAAAGTAGGTAAAAGTAATAAAAGCGTCAAAAACTCTATCAGTAACAAAAAGGCACAAATATATACATAACAGTAAAAAACGCCAAAATATATAAGAAATAAAGCGCTAAAATCTGTAACAGTCATAAAACGCCAAAATACGTAACAGATAAAGAGCGAAAATCTGTAATAGTAAAAAAAACGCCAAAATATGTAAGAGATAAAGCGCCAAATATGTTACAGTAAAAAAACGTCAAAGTAGGTAAAAGTAATAAAAGCGTCAAGTTATTTAACAGTTAAAAAACGCCAAAATATACAAGAAATAAAGCGCTAAAATCTGTAACAGTAATAAAACGCCAAAATACGTAACAGATAAAGAGCCAAAATCTGTAATAGTAAAAAAAACGCCAAAATATGTAAAAGATAAAGCGCCAAATATGTTACAGTACAAAAACGTCAAAGTAGGTAAAAGTAATAAAAGCTTCAGGATATTTAACAGTAAAAAACGCCAAAATATATAAGAAATAAAGCGCTAAAATCTGTAACAGTAATAAAACGCAAAAATACGTAACAGATAAAGAGTTAAAATATGTAATAGTAAAAAAAACGGCAAAATATGTAAGAGATAAAGCGCCAAATATGTTACATTACAAAAACGTCAAAGTAGGTAAAAGTAATAAAAGCGTCAAGATATTTAACAGTAAAAAAGCGTCAAAATCTCTAATAGTAAAAAACGAGAAAATATATAAGAAATATAGCGCTAAAATCTGTAACAGTAATAAAACGCCAAAATACGTAACAGATAAAGAGCCAAAATCTGTAACAGATAAAAAAGCGCTAAAATATGTAAGAGATAAAAGCGCCAAATATGTTACATTACAAAAACGTCAAAGTGGGTAAAAGTAATAAAACCGTCAAAATATGTAACAGTAAAAAAGGCACCAATATATACATAACAGTAAAAAAAAAGCTTTTAAATCTGTAACATATAAAAAAGCGCCAAAATATGCAACAGTAAAAACACCCCAAGAAAAAAATTTTAATTAAATTAAAATTTTTGTTAAACAAATTATTCCTATGGTTAGATTTCCAAATAAATTCTGATCAAATAAAAAAGCGCCATATTGCGTTATTTTTAATTTATCCGTAATTTTTTAAATATATAAGTACTTTTTTCAAGATCAATAAAACCATTTAATATTTAACATCGTTTTTAACTTGTAATTATAGTTTTAAAAAAAGAAACAACCGTTGATATATAAATTAGGAAATAAAAATATATTTAAATTTTAATTTTTATCAATATTACAACTTTAAATCAATATAGAAGGCAACCTATTATTTGAACTAAGTATTCGTATGCTTATATTTTTAAAATATTTTACTTAATGAGCAAAATTACCCCATATGATAGGTTCTATTCTTGAACTTTTTATCTCTTCAATCAATCTCAAGGATATGATAACAAAATGTTTTTAAACAGTTGTATCAAGGTTTTTACCAAATTTTAAAACTACATGTTAGTAAATTTGTTAGTTAAAAAAATAGCGCTATCATATGCGGTTTACATATAATATATAAAAGGTTCAGTTTTGTTGTGATAGTAATTTCAAATTGATATTATATGTCCCAACTAATTATTAACAACATTAAAAAAATATTTAAGGATCTATTTTTAATGTTTTTTTAAACTATTGGTTTGTATTTGTAACTATTTCAAACATGAAAAAGTTAATTTGATAATTTTTAAATGAATAATAAACATTGAAATCTTAATATTTTTAATTAATTAACTATTCAGTTTTTTCTTTCCAACAAGTTAATATAAATTTATAAGTACAATTTATAAAATAGAATGTCTCATAAAATGAATCTTTGAATCAATTTAAGCTACGATATAGGCAGCATTTTTTAACAAAAAATGGTCAACATGATTGATGAGTGATATTTTCAACAACAAATTTTATGGAGCATAATTATTTTAAAATACAATTTTAATCTCAATAACTTTATATACATCCAATATTGGAAACACATATGTTATATTTACATCAGATAATACCTTTCTATGTATTTTATTAGATAATAACTTTCTATGTATTTTATTAGATAATACCATTCTATGTATTTTATTAGATAATAACTTTTTATGTATTTTATAAGATAATACCATTTTAGGTATTTTATTAGATAATAACTTTCTATGTATTTTATTAGAAAATACCATTCTATGTATTTTATTAGATACTAACTTTCTATATATTTTATTAGATATTACTACCTCTTCCAAATTATGATATACATTTTTAGTATAATTTTTGTTCCAAATTATGATATACAAAACTCTCTAAGTGTTTTTATTTATTTTTAAATTTTAAAATATATATACAAAATTAATTTAAATTGACTAAATTATAAGAAAAAATAATGTACTATACTAAAAGATTATTTTATTGCATCTATTATATGAAATAGAAGTCTTAAAGATCTTGTTTTCTTTTTTATTTTGTCGCTCCATATCAATCGCGTCTTGACTGCATATAAGCGATATCAGCAGACGCCCCTCACTTCAAAGTTGTTCTTTGTTTATATGTTAAAGCTTATAATTATTTCCACCTTTTTCTAACATGATTTGCTCCACACAACTTTTCAATGTTAAAAACACATTATCAATTTTATTTTTGTTTAATTCATTGCATGCGTTTTGTACAGATGCAATTAATTCATCAATTGTTTTGGACAATCTTGATGTTGTAGTGTTTGAATGGAATTAAAAAAAAACCTAGATTTAAAACGTTCAGGTCTAGGCTATTCAGTGGTGGGAAGTAAATTTAATGGACCATTCATCTTTTGATCCTTCGGCTAAAAAAATTTCATCATTTTTGTAGGATGAGGTTTGATGTTGTCTTGTTGAAAAAAATTATGTCACCTTTATTTGCAAGTGGAAATTTATTTATAATAGCTGGAAAAACATTTTTCATGATCATTTTGTTACATTCCATGCTATTAATGGATTCAATATTTTTCGTCAATAGTGTTCCTTTTTCACGATTTTTACTGTTCCTTATAAACAAAATGCTACAAACCTATTTTGTCATCCAAGTATTGCTTTCTGCTGTAGTCGTAACGTGGTATAGCTACTGCAGCCATAAACATAACTTTGGTGTTAAACCTCTTACTTTTGCACGTTCTCTCAGGAATTTCTTCATGCAACATTACATAATAGGACCGTTTTTCTTTATTTAAATAGAACTATTTTTCATCAATGTCTACATAGTTATAGAGATTTTCAAAATGACCATTCAGGGTTACTTTTCCCAAACAAAATTGCAGATGATCCTTTTTATTTTGGTGCGTCAATATTGGTTTCACAGTTGACGATATTCGTTTTAAATCGTTACCTTCCTTAAATTTTTGGAAGTGTCGATTAAGGTACATCAATTTCACACGACAAACTGCGAATAGTACCGCGACGATTCAGAGGAAAATCTTTAATTTTGCTTTAATTTCTAGCATAATCCTTACGTTTTCGGTCACAATTTTTCTTTTTTGATGACACATCAGCACAAACCTTACCTTCATCATATTGCTTTTTGGCTTTTTGCCAAATTTTAGACAGTCGAACGAGAAACATCAAACTTATTCGTAACATTGTTAATTGCACCTCGGATCAATTTATTTCCGTTTTTGATTTGTTGTAGCAAAAGCTGCAATAAACCATTTGCTGAGCAATAGTAAATTGCATCGATTTTATTATTCTTCTTTCCAAACAGCTATTTTCCCGATCCATATTTAATTTATTTTAAGCGCTACGGGTGTGATTTAATTTTCAATGATTTTTAATTTAAAAAAATATAACGGAAAAATATACTAAATGCTACCTGTCAATGAGTACGAACACATCATTTTTATTGATATTACAGTAAAAAAATCCTATAATTGTATAAATCATCCATAATTGGAATGTTTTTATAGAAATGTATATCATAATTTGGAACAGAGGGAGTACCTTTCTATGTATTTTATTAGATAATACTATTCGATGTATTTTATTAAATACCTTTCGATGTATTTTATTAGATACTAACTTTCTATGTATTTAATTTGATACTAACTTTCTATGTATTTTATTTATACTTACTTTCTATGTATTTTATTATATAGTACCTTTCTTATTTATTTTATTAGATAATAACTTTCTATCTATTATATTAGATAATACCTTTCTGTGTACTTTATTAGATAGTACCTTTCTATGTATTTTATTTTATACTTACTTTCTATGTATTTTATTTGATACTAACTTTCTATTTATTTTATTTGATACTTACTTTCTATGTATTTTATTTGATACTAACTTTCTATGTATTTTATTTGATACTAACTTTCTATGTATTTTATTTGATACTAACTTTCTATGTATTTTATTTTATACTTACTTTCTATTTATTTTATTTGATACTAACTTTCTATGTACTTTATAAGGTAATACCTTTCTATGTATTTAATTTGATAATAATTTTCTTTATATTTTATTAAATAATAACTTTCTATGTATTTTATTAGATAATAACTTTCTATTTACTTTATTAGGTAATACCTTTCTATGTATTTAATTTGATACTAACTTTCTATTTATTTTATTTGATACTTACTTTCTATGTATTTTATTTGATACTAACTTTCTATGTATTTTATTAGATAATACTTTTCTATGTATTTTATTAGATAATACCATTCTATGTATTTTATACTATAATACCTTTCGATGTATTTTATTTGATAGTAAATTTCTATGTATTTTATTTTATACTTACTTTCTATGTATTTTATTTGATACTAACTTTCTATCTATTTTATTTTATACTTACTTTCTATGTATTTTATTTGATAATTACTTTCTATGTATTTTATTAGATAATAACTTTCTATTTACTTTATTAGGTAATACCTTTCTATGTATTTAATTTGATAATAATTTTCTTTATATTTTATTAAATAATAACTTTCTATGTATTATATTAGATAATAACTTTCTGTGTACTTTATTAGATAATAACTTTCTATGTATTTTATTAAATAGTACCTTTATATGTATTTTATAAGATAATAACTTTCTATGTACTTTATTAGGTAATACCTTTTTCTATGTATTTTATTAGATAATAACTTTCTGTGTACTTTTTAGATAATACCATTCTTTATTTTATACGATAATACCTTTCGATGTATTTTATTAGATAATATCTTTGTATATATTTTATTTGATACTAAATTTCTATGTATTTTATTAGATAATACCCTTCTATGTATTTTATTAGATAATAATCTCCTATGTATTTTATCAGATATTTTTATTCGTGATTTTTTAATAATTTCCTTATGGAGATTAAAAAGAGCGCTTTATGAATTATATATGTTCTAGTCTATAAGTTGTAACCTAGTATATTTATACCCTTATTACACACAGAAAAACTGAATTTAATTTTGGACATTATTGCTTTTTTCAATATTGACAATTAGTATTTTTCTGTACATCAATAACTGGATTTATATAAACTTTTAATTAAATATAGTCCTGTTTTTAATATTTAATAATTTTTTACTGATAAATTTATAGCTTGGACATTTCAAAGTCAAATTTTATTGATAAATTTCATTTTTAATTAAACTATCTTAGTTTTTATAATCTTAACTACATACCTAAAAAAATATTTATCATTTTATGATGGTTACACGATCAAACTTTAAAATATATATATGTGAGAGTATTAACGAGAGGTCTTATAATGCAATCTATTCATCCTTAATATAATTAAAAAGTTGATGTATACTTGTTAAAAGAGTCTTTTCAACCTTAGAATTATATATTTAAATTTTTTTTATATAATACAAAGTGATGTAATTTGTCAATATATTTTTTTAGTTTGTGGTGGATGCATCTAATTAATCTTAGCCTATTTATTGAATTTGTTGAAGAATGATTTCCTGAAATAAAAATATATATCTTAAAAAAAAATATCGTAAAATTTATAACATTGAAATCAAATATAAAACAGAAAAATAAGGGTTTCACTGTTTATTGGATTATATGATACATAAGTTTAGTTAATTCTTAATGGAAAATAATTACAAATACTCGATAAAATAGTTTTTTTTAGTTAATTTATATTTAACTAACAAGTTAATTCTAAGCAGCAAATACAATTAAAAATCCTTATGAATAAACTATCATACACGTATTAAGACAACCACTGAAAAAGAAAACATGATTTTTCTTACAATATTTATATTTTAAACTTCAAATTTGTCTGGAAGATATATTCATGAACGATAGTATAAATAAGCACATTTAGATTATTAGTTGCAGTATTTTATAATAAATATAATTATAAAGTCTTGATGCATTAATTTTTATTCTTATACTATTTAAAAACATATTCTGGTATTAATACAGGAAAATCAATCATTTAAATTATTTTTTAAGTTCTGCTATAAATCTACAATAAGCAATTTTTGTTGACCCAAGCTACTAACAAATTGTTAAGAGTGATCTAATTTATAGAAATTAAATAAGTACCTAAAATAGTATATTTCTATCGTTCATTTAATATAAAGTTACTAGGTTTAATTGTAGATACTAAGTTTTTCCAATATTCTATACAAGAGTGTGTTTTCTTTAAAAAAATTTAACAAATTACTAAATATCTATTTTAAAGACAACAAAGTTGTTTTTAATTCTTAATTTTGATCAGAAATATTGATAAATTCTTAATATTTTCTAAATTATTTTTGTGTTTAGAAAAGTATATTTAATGGTCCAAAAATCAGTAGTAACACATTATGGAATTCAACTAGTATTTTTTGTGTTTCAATTGAAAATGTATTACCAATATGTAAAAATAACTATATAACAAATCAAAAGAAAAAAAATTGGAAAAGATCAATTTTCACCCAAAATAAAAATCCTATGATAATACACTCAGAATGGCATCAATAACAATTACTCTGTTGATATATAAATATATATAAATAAGTTATAGTATCTGAACTTTAAAAGATTTTTAGTTAATTTCTGCTAATTTAAGATTATTTTTTCAACTAAAAAACAAATAGTATATAAGATCATAGATCACAGTAAAAATTGGATTACTCTTTACAGTTTCTATATGTTATAATTCAAAAGAGTGCTAATGAGCTTATTTATTTTAAATCGTCTTTTTATATACCCTTTTTAAGAATAGGAGTTATAAAAATTTCTATCAAAAGGAAATATATTCAATTATACATAAAATCTTAAACTTTTAACAGATTTATAGAAATGTTGAAATTATATAAATCTTGAACGTTAGCTATTTTAATCAATAACCAAATATTGCATATATTATAAGTAACTTATTCATTCTTTCAAAAAGATATCAAAACATTTATGAGCTCATTAATTAATATTCATGTAGGTCTATTACAACTAGCTGGTTACTAAAAGTTTGTGTAAGATACTTATTTTGAAGAAGACAGGTACTTTTACTAGCAACAATCATCAGAATTACCAGTAAAGCTAATGAGTTATTTTCTATAAATTAAAGATGCTTTAGTAATTAAAAAAAGAGGATTTTGATAGAAACAATATTATTAAATATGGTAGAATCCTAATTCAAGATTATATGCTTTAAGAACCTTTAAAAATGACTTGAAAAAATTTTTACATTTGAAGAACTACCTTACTTAAAAATTATTTTTTTTAACCAAACTAGTATTTTTAATATTAACCCTAGTAAACTATTCAATATTAAAAAAGAAAAATTTCAGCCTAGTCAAAAACCAATGAAAGAAAGATTTTTCTTATAGTATAAGAATGCAAGTGTTAGTCTAGTTAAAGTCTAAGTTTGTATAACACTTTTTTATACCATAAGTTTTTAAGACATCTTATGAAAACTGTGTTTTATGTGTTATTAATGTGTTGTTCATATAACTTGCAGTTTTGATATTATTGTATAATTAGTTTTTTTTAAAGAAAGTTCCCAACAAAATATAAAGAAATTTAATTTACTCAAAAAATTTCTTAATACTGGTCAATATCCTTTATATTCCTAGCATTTTTGAATAATGAAATACATTTTATTAAATAAAAGTGTCACCCAAATACTAATTTATTTAACAAGTATATAAACGTATAAGTATTTGCAAGGTTTATAAAATTCTATGTTTGAGCATTGTTTTGAAGATGCTTTTTGATTAAGAATTATAATGATCTGATCCACCAGTAATTTTTGGAAGATTAGTATAAGTTATATCATTTTATTCAACTTAATAATAAAAGCTAAATTGAGGTAATTGAATTGATTTTGACATTAAAATGGAAGATCTTACGGATCAACTGGATTTTCCAATTTGTGGAAAATTACAGTTGATTCATTTTTTGGCGAAAAAATGTTTTTTATTTTTCCCGCTGAAAAATTTAATAAAAAAAATTATAAAAAACTATGAGTTTAAACGAGTTCGAATATAAAATAATCAGAATAAATGACGGATACGATCAACTGGATTTTCCAATTTGTGGAAAATTACAGTTTATCCAATATTTGGCGAAAAAATGTTTTTTATTTTTCACGCCAAAAATTTAAGTAAAAAAATTATAAAAAAATTTGAGTTTAGAAGAGTTTGAAAATAATTAATCAGAATAAACTACAAATGCAATTAACTGGAATCTTCCAATTTGTAGAAAAAATTACAGTTGATCCAATATTTGGCGAAAAAATGTTTTTTTATTTTCCCGCCAAAAATTTAAGTAAAAAAATTATAAAAAAAAAGAGTTGCAACGAGTTTGAAAATAAAATAATCAGATTAAACGACGAATACGATCAACTGGATTTTCCAATTTGTGGAAAATTACAGTTTATCCAATATTTGGCGAAAAAATGTTTTTTATTTTTCACGCCAAAAATTTAAGTAAAAAAATTATAAAAAAATTTGAGTTTAGAAGAGTTTGAAAATAATTAATCAGAATAAACTACAAATGCAATTAACTGGAATCTTCCAATTTGTAGAAAAAATTACAGTTGATCCAATATTTGGCGAAAAAATGTTTTTTTATTTTCCCGCCAAAAATTTAAGTAAAAAAATTATAAAATTAAAAAGAGTTGAAACGAGTTTGAAAATAAAATAATCAGAATAAACGACGAATACGATTAACTAGATTTTCCAATTTGTGGAAAAATTACAGTTGATTAATTTTTTGGCGAAAAAATGTTTTTTTATTTTTCACGCCAAAAATTTAAGTAAAAAAATTATAAAAAAATTTGAGTTTAGAAGAGTTTGAAAATAATTAATCAGAATAAACTACAAATGCAATTAACTGGAATCTTCCAATTTGTAGAAAAAATTACAGTTGATCCAATATTTGGCGAAAAAATGTTTTTTATTTTTCACGCCAAAAATTTAATTAAAAAAATTATAAAAAACTTTAAGTTTAAACGAGTTTGAAAATAAAATAATCAGATTAAACGACGAATACGATCAACTGGATTTTCTAATTTGTGGAAAATTACAGTTGATTTATTTTTTGCCGAAAAAATGTTTTTTTTTATTTTTCCCGCCAAAAATTTAAGTAAAAAAATTATAAAATTAAAAAGTTTAAACGAGTTTGAAAATAAAATAAATAGAATAAACGACGAATACGATCAACTGGATTTTCCAATTTGTGGAAAAATTACAGTTGATCCAATATTTGGCGAAAAAATGTTTTTTATTATTCCCGCCAAAAATTTAAGTAAAAAAATTATAAAAAACTTTGAGTTTAGAAGAGTTTGAAAATAAAATAATCAGAATAAACGACGAATGAAATTAACTGGAATCTTCCCTTACTTGTGGAAAAATACAATTGATCTTAAGATTTCAGCTTTTCTTCATGGTGAAAAATATTCTATTTCTACATTTCTTAGTAATTCAAAATATAATAACGTATATTATAACCAGCCGTGGTTTATTTAATATTTTTATTATCTTGGCGACTCATTATAAGCAAAAAATGAATCTCAATCTGATTTGGTTAATTATAGAGTTTTCAATTTGATTATACTGTATACTTTTGTTATACACATATTCATAAAAGTTATGTATATAATTGATATTTACTAATTACTCCAATATTCATATTTCAAACAGAGGTGTAATAATGAACAATTAGTCATGAACATAACCCTCTTAATAAGGGTTTTCAAGTTATTTACATCTTAGTTGTAATTTTATATTGAGCAAACGATTTATTCTTTGCTCCGTATTAAAAGATCAATTTAGACTCCATATTAAGGTTATGCAATCTTTATTAAAAAAATGAGACTCAATTTATTATACAACCTTTCTAGTCTCACACCAATCTCCTCATATTTTTGTACTTAATTAAATTAAAGATAATAAATATATCACTTTCACTCTTAGAATATACTACGGGGACAATTATACATATAATTCCATTATTTTCCCTTAAATTAACAATTCAAAAAGTTATACCTTTTTAAAACCCATATTCTGACCTTACTAAATTGATTTCATTACACTTTTCAGTTTATATAAAAACAATTTTATATAATTATTCACTATTTCTTTTCTTCGAACGTATTACTTAATATTGTCTTGAGTTCAATCACCCTTTGTCCTAACAGTGTATCAATTACTTGTCCATCCTTCAAGACGTGTACTGTTGGAACTGAAAATACCTAGTAACAATTAACTTTTAAGCTGACTTTAAATTCTGCAGATAAATCTTCATGTTTATCTGTGTCCACAGAAAAATACTTGACTCTATCCTCATAGGCTTCTATTATATCTTGAAGCATCGGCTCCATTTGCTTGCAAGGTTTGCACCAACTAAATTTTAAATTCTTTTACGTTGCATGATATTTCACTATTGAAATTCCTGTAGATGTTAAAACCTCTTTATCAAATTGTTCTCTAGTTTGAATCTCTGTAGCCAATCTCCTCAAAATCAAACGGTAAGAAATTAAATTGCTCGAAAAACGAAAACTAACATTTAACATTTTAAACTATGCGTGCGCTATAAATAATCTTGAAACTATTAAGCTAGAACAGTTTAATTTATAAAATTACTTTTAGTAGCTTTTCTACTTCGGGAATTTTTTTCTTCGCGCATGTTTCTCAAAACTTCATCTGGTATGCGTATATATTTGACTGCGTTTCCTTTTAAAAAACATTCTGTCATTTTTTGAAACTTATCACCGTCTCCTGAAGTACAAATGACATCTCTTAGTTGAATGTTCATCCAAGAATCACAAGAAACCAAATGTCCATTGTATGTTTCACCATTTTTGAGTTCTACCATCTTTATTTAAATTCAATTTTTACAATAGGTTTCGTCTGTGAGGCTCTTAAGACTGATAAAGGAAGCTAAATTTAAATAAAAGTAGCTTACCACCATTACAAGATTAAAAATCGTTAGTAATCGTATGGATTGAATTTTTATATATTGTTTTTTCAATTGAATTGATTTATATAATACAGTTTGAAAAGTAGTTTTGTTGGTATAGGTAAAGAAAAGGGGTACTGATTTAATTAAAATATTAAATTAAAAAAATAAATATTAAATTAAATAAATTAAAATATTAAATTAAAATATTAAATTAAAAAAATAAATATTAAATTAAATAAATTAAAATATTAAAATAAAATATTAAATTAAAAAAATAAATATTAAATTAAA
>CAKKLC010002810.1:46800-65671 GCA_918559645.1 Ceratonova shasta | reverse complement strand
AATATTTATATATATATATATATATATATATATATAATTTTTTTAATTCAATCAATATATTCCATAAAGAATTAAAATGTTATATTTTACAAGTATAAAAAATAATAGTTTTTTTCAATAGATACAAAATTTCTAATGTTATATTTTAATTATTTTTATTTAATTTGATCTCAATTAAAATATATATTATATGAATAATATTTTTTAATTATTCAAAAAATATAAATTATGAATTATATCTCAATAATTTTTATTAGGTGGGTTATTATTTATTAAAACATTAGTATTTTTAAAATAATTATAATACTGATATATTTCAGTTAATTCAAATAGCTTACAAAACATAATTTCTATTTTGATTTGACTTCATTAAATTTATAATTAATCTTTAATTAGATTAAAAAAAATAATAAATTCAATTTTTTAAACAAAAATTTTATTTTATTAGGTTACATTTATTTAATATAAGCCAATAATAATCTAAATAAAACATCATTATACACACAATTATAAATATAACAGTTTAATAATTCCTATTTTTTTATTTATCAAAACTTAAAATTATAAAATATACTTCTTGTTAGATTTAAATATATAACTTTTAATAACTAAAATTAAATAATAAATTTTTATTTAATTTAACTAAAAATAGTTGGACTTAAAGTTAAAATAAAATGCTTGATTAAAGATTATTCAATTAATTATTGATTCTTTATGTACAATATATTATTAATGGGCAAACCTAAAAGTTGCAAAAAATGAATAATTCAAAATTAAATTAAAATGGAAAAAAAATATTAAAAAAAAATAATGAAAGACAGGAATGACAATTAAAGAATGAAAGAAACGATTTTAAATAAGTATAAAATTTTTTTGTGTTAATTTAAAATTATTTTTTCAAAAAAGCTGATAAAATAGAAAACAATAAGATAATTATTTTAATTATCACTTTTGTTAATATTTTTTTCATGAAAATTTGAACTATTAATTATATTCGTATAATTCAATTTAGAATTATAATATCAAAATATAAATTTTACGAAATTTTCTTGACTGACATTTGTATCTTTTGTAAGAAGCTTTTTATGCATAGAAAAACTTATTTTGAATGGTATAGATGTTGGAGAGCAATTTATTAAGTTTAAATAAATATAAGAACGTATGATTTTATTATTCATCAAATCATTGTTTTTATATCGTTGCTTTCAAGTCTTTTTTCAAAACAATTTCAAATGCTTGCAGAATCTGATTAAAAATCAAGATTGCTAAGAACTTCATAGCCATTCTTAATATTATAAAAAGAATTTTCAAATTTCTAAGGAATTGGGATTAAATTCAAATAAAATTTTTTGATGGTAACTAATTCGTGTGTTTAAGAAAAGCAATTTATTGATTTCTTTGTTTTTTCCATCAAACTACATTTTGGTTCACACAAATCAATAATTTTTTTACTAAAGGAAGATGTTCAACATATTACATTGTCGATTTTATTCAACTCGATCATCTCGTAATTTTATCAGCTGGTAATTCTGATTTCATTTTAATTTAGATTGAATTTTTTTATGTTTAAAAGTAATAAATTTGAGTGATGTAATTAAATTATTTACATTAGAAAAATTATTTTTAGATTCATTGCACAATGATGAACTATATTTGTTGAGCATTTTTTATTAAAAATATTTAGATAAATACATTTTAAATCAACGATCACCTCAGCCATATCTGTTGCAGAATCAGATATCACACATTCCATATTATCTAATTAAAAATTTATTTTATTAAGAGAATTAAAAATCAATTTATTTACTATAGAAGTAGTGACATTTTCTTCTATTTTTTCTATATTTATCAATATAATTCCATCTAGTAAGTGCATATTCAAGCAAGAGTATTGCAGTATCCTCAACATTAAATTTCTAAGTCATCAAATAAAATATATATTTTATAATTAAAAATAATTCTTTATGTGATTTCAGCTTAGTTTCATATAGCTTTTTACCCATTTTCTAGCTGTAGACTCTGAAGGAGGTTTATATTTAAAACGGCTATACAATTTAATATATTTCTTGTTTCGAAACTGGAAAGTGGGATGTCTGCTAATAAATGTGTTTCAACTAATTTAAAATTGAATTTTTTATTAAGATTACTGAGAATAGTCTGTTTTTTTTACAGAATTTTCCCTAAAGAAAAGAATAATTTCTGTGTATTTACTATTTATTATGTTTTTCTACTAAATATTAACGATTAAAATCTACTTTTAAGCACCATAAAGAATAAAATAGTAAGTTTTCATGGCCGGTACAAAATTCATTTTTTAAATTTGAAGTATAAAAAGGTATTGAACTTTTAATTTTGAAATTATTTAAAGTCATTGAAGGTGCAAACAAAAGGTTGCAAAAGTTGCCGTAATTATTAACTATAAAACTTTGAAAAATAAATTAAATACATACAATCTTATTTCTTCTAATATTTAAAGTATTTTGTTATTAAATAAAAATTATATGATTTTTATTAATTCATATAATTGATGTTTTTGTTTATTTAACAACAATTTATCATTTATACCCAATATTTTACTTTTAAAAAGTATTCATAATAAATAAATGATCCATTAATAAAATAACTTAATTTGTTATTTTACTCATTTAAATTTCTTGTTAAAATATTTAATACAAATTTTTTTTCTAATTATATCGATGTATATTTGAATTAATAATTTATGTCAGTACCAAGATATATAATTAAAATTTAACAAATTTATTTATAAATTAAAATATTTACTTAAGCATTAGCTAAATAATATTTTATAGAATTTATTAAAGAAATTTTAAAATATCATTTTGTCGATACCTAAGTAAGAAAAAATCAAGTAAATTATGTTTCATATGTGATGGTAGATTAATTAATAATATATTTTATGAAATAAATTTTAGAAAATTTAGATTATATTATTTTGATATTATATTAAATTAAAAAAATATGTATAAATAAAATATAACTTATGAAGTAATTAAATAAAATCATATGTATAATATAATACAATAATAATAAAAAATCAATATATAAATATTATTAAGGATAAATTAAATTCTTGAAAAAATAAATCTGTATTATGAATTACTTCATTATTAATAGAAATGCTATAAATATTTAAGATTGTATATTTATAAACCTTTTTTTTGTTTATAAATTTAAAAAAAATTTTTGTGTGTTTTATTATAACACAAAATGTTATTTTCATTTAATATTTAATTTAATAAGTAAAAAAACATTGAAAGTTTTAAAACAAATATTTTATAATATTATTGTCATAAATTTTAAATATGACGTATATTGTTATCTCATTAATTTATCAAGTTGTTTTAAATGAAAATTTTAATTAATTTGAATTAAAAAATAAAAATTTTTATTTGTTTTTAATAAGATTTTTTATTTAATATTTTAACAATTCAAAAAAGTCAAAAATAAAAACAATTCTAAGTGATGTAAAACATATGCAATTAAATATATTTATTCTAGAATTTTAAGAATCTTTTATATAAATTATAGATCAAGTTTTTTCATATTGATTCAATATATTAGTCTACTCGAAATAAAATAAAAATTGTATTTTATATGTTTTATGTTATTTCTTAGTAATTGGTATTTCTTAATAATCTAATCAAAGTTCTTAAATCTGAAACTATCTCTACAATTTGATATATCTAAAATCTTTGGTATTAGCAATACAGTATTATGTTCAGTAAATATATTTAATTTAAAATTTTAATCAGATGCTCCATTAGAGTAATTTGGTATACTTTACAAATATTCTATACATTAAATTCTAAATCTATAAGTATTTAAAGAATGTTCAAATTAATTTTATTTCTAAAATTAATTATACTTTACAAGTTTATCTAAACTTTTACCAATTGAATAATCAAAACCTTAAAATCAAAAATTTAAATTATTCACCCTCTCCTTAAAAATATTTTGAATGATAAGATATTGGGAATTCAAAATAAATTTATAAAATATTTATTTTTTTTCCATATATTTTATTTATTAAAATCATGATTGGAAATTTATTTAATTATAATAAATTTTATAGAATATTTATTTTATAATAAATATCGAGCTTTTAATTTTTGTTTTTCCCTGTTTTATATTGATTTGATTTTTATTAATTTTCTAATACAATAATTTATAAAACTTAAATACCGTAAAATGTAAAACTATAAAGTATAATAATAAAATATAAGTTTTCCATCATTTTTTTTATAAATTGTTACAATTACCTTTAGTAATTTTAAAAATATTTTCAGTTGGTTGATGATTAAAAATATCTTTTTTACCATTACACTTGCTAAAATAAACTCTTCGATTATAAAAATATAGAAAAATATTTAAATTAACATTTCTTTATAATTTCTTTCAAAAAATTTCATTTAATAATAAATTAAGTGTCATTTTGAAAATTAATCTATTATATTATATTTAGAAATCGTTTTTGGTTTAATTAAAAATAATCAAACTATTATTATATAATAAAAAGATTCTTTTTAAATTTTCAAAAGATAATTTGAAATAAAAAAAAACTTCAGGATTTTATTTATTTATTTATATCTATAAGTAAAATCATCGAAAAATTAAATATTTATTTTAATTATATAAAATAGTAATAATTATTTTTAGAGAGATTAATGAAATCTTAAAACATTAAAAAAATAAGTTTCAATTTTTAGATTATTTGCAGTAATCTTATTAATAAAAATATAATAGTAATTTAAATTGATTAATATTGTTATGAACAACAAATAATTTAATAATGTATAATATTAAAAATAAGTTTTATTTATAAATAGTTTGCTTAAACATTATTTTATTTATAATAATTTAAATTTAATTTAGTTATAGTAATATATTTAACTTATAGCAACTCAAAAAACAAATGTTATTTTAATTTTGATATATAAAACTATTCAGTCAAAGTTAAATTACATATCCTTATATGCTAGTATAAAATTATAATTATATTTAAAAATTTATTTATCTAATATAAAAAAAAACTGGTAGATTCAAGTAAATTATGAAATTTTATAAAATGATAAATAAAATCATAAAAATATTTTATTTTAATAAGAAATATCATAATAAATTATATAAAAGTATTTTATCTTAATTAGAAATAGGAATAGAAATAGTCCATACAATTTTATATAAATATTTTATTTTAAAATAGCTAATAATTAACAGAATTTTATAAAAATTTATTAATTTTAATTAGAAACAGTAAACAAAATTTTATAAAAAATATAGTATCTGAATTGAAATTTACCCGTATGATTTTTTACAAAAATATACGGAAAATATAAATGTGGAAAAAATCAATTATTATTAATACCTGTTTATTAAGTCAATCACTTTATGTAAATTCTTCATACAAACATTATCCTACTACATAAAAGGAAACAGATATTAAACAATAACATTTCCATCAAATCAGTTAATTTTCTTTAGCCTTTATTTTTGTTTATTATAATACGAATCAATGAATTCGGTATGAACACTAGTGGTTAGATCAACATCATGCACACAAGGGTTTTAAACTCCTTGAGTTAGGTTTAAATATTGTATCCCATTACAGGCTCTTCAACATTCGAATGAACAATAGAATTTTCCCAAACTACTTTTTCGATTATAGATTGTATAGTTTAGATATCTCTAGCATTAACCAGTTTTACCACTGCTCTTGCGGTTAAAAGCGGGTATCGCATATACTGAGAATCCTAAATTAGTTTTTTGTAGCATTTTTTTGATAGTATTTCGGTTTGTGCCTGAAAAATGATTTATCAACATTAACACTGGAGCCTTTTCATCTTAGAAGTAATGGTTTATCTACATAAAAGTTTTTTCGCAGAGCTCTTTATTTTTAGAAAATAGTATTCAAAGAATTTATTTCCATGATCCAGCTTGTTAAATGCATCTATGTATTCTATTTCCTGATTAAATTTCCAGAAAAACTTTAAAACTTCCATTAACGAAATATTAATAGACTCCTGAAATCCTTAGAAGTTTATGCTTTTTATAGTTTTATATTTCGTTCATTTATTATTAAAAGATTAAAAAACATTCTTGTTTTTTATTTTGTTCCATTTTAGATCACGCATCTGAGTCAGACAGTGTCTACGTAACATAACTATTTTTAAAATCCTAAGTTGTTTTTTAAAAGAAATCGGAATTTATACTTCTTTCTATAATCATCGGTTGTATCAACGTTGTATAATTTTTTGGCATTTTAGGGTTCAAACATTTTTTTATTTAATTAGTTTAATTTTGATCCAAAATATTAATAAAATTATACGAAATTAATTAATTTTAATTAGAAACAGGAATTAAAAATTTATAAAATAATTTAATTTATATAAGAAACAAAAAGAAAATAATAAAAAAATATTTAATTAAAATAATTCTTTAAATTATATACAAAGATAAAATTTTAATTAGAAATAATTAAAAAGATATTTTTTATTTTTATAAGTCAGTATATTTTTTATTTTCCTTTTTGAGATTAAAAAAAAAGTATATTTTACTTATCAAAATTATAAATTCATATTAACTATATAAAAAAAATTAAGTAAAAAAATAATATAGAAAAAATTTCTAGGAAAATACCAAATTTTAAGTTTTATTTAAAAATGATAATAAATAAACAAAATACTATACTAATTTTTAAATTAATGATGAAATAATATTGGAAATTGATAAATATTATATTAATTAATTATTATTTTTATATATTATATTGTAGTTAAACTTTACAAATAATTTTAAATCAATTCACTAAAAATAAAAATAAATTTAAGTTTTTTAGTAATGAGAACGATCCTTATTCTATTGAATATGTATATTTTACCTATAATAACATTAAAATTTTATTAAAACTATAAATTTTAAATTAATAAACTAATCTATCAAAATTATTTATTAAATAATTTTAAATGATTTTTTAAATTTAGTATTTTCATAATTTTTTTATTTGAAATTTTTAGTTAAATTTTTCAAAATTAAATAAACAAAATATTTGTTTTAAATAATTCATAAGAAAATTTAAAAATTAATTAAAAGGTAAAATCTAGATAATAAGTTTTAATTTTCCATATAAATATTTTTATATTTTATATTTCTATTTTATTAAATTATTTTTATTTTTATCTTAAATTGTAAAAAAATTAAATTATTATCCAAGTGTTATCATAGTAATTTTTATGTGGAATTGTCCAAATAAAATAATTATTTTATTGATATGTAATAAAATAAACAAGATATAAAATTATTTATTAATTCCGAACCAAAACAAAATATTAATTGTTGCTAATAATTTTATAAATCCCAAGTTATGATTAAATCAAAAAAAAATTATTTTTAATAAAAAATTTGATGTCTAATATACTTTAAATTAAATTTAATTAAACATGAATTTATATGTTATATTTCAATTAAACTTATTTAATCAATTAATTTAAATTTTAAATACACTTTTTTGTTTTTCATTTTTAAAAAAATATTTATAAACATTCTAATGTTCAATCATACCGAAAAATTATTAAATTTTCTATTTGTATATAGAAGGAATGAATAATTATAAATGATTGTATTTAATGAAAATTTTGAAATTAAATGTTTACAAAAAGCTTATAAAAATTATTTAATAATTTTAAACTCTAAAATCAAAAATTTCTATTATTTCAATTGTTAATATAACATTAAAAAAATCCAAAAATAAATAATTTGATAATCAAAAATTTGAAACTTAAAATCCATATAAATACAAATTTATCATAACATAAAATATTTTTAAAAATCAAATACTTGTAAAAGGGAATTTATTATTAAATTTTAAATAAAGAATGCATTTGATTTATTAATCTAAAAAAAAAGAAAATTATCTTTTTACGTGAAGTTTTAGATAAAGCAATTACACTGGTATTAAGTGAAAAAAATGAAACAAAAATATAAAAAATAATTGAATTTATTAGTAATTAAAATATGTTAAGCTATTAAAAGTACCAGAAAAAAACTTCATTATTTATGAAATAAAATTTGGTTACGAAGTTAATATAGTTTCATAAAGTGTTCTTTTTTCAGTAGTTAGCTTTTAAATAAATCTAAATATTATTGTTAGGTAAATTAACCAAATTTAATAACTACAAAAAATAATAAATTTTGATAATAGAAAATATTAATACAAGAAGTTAGGTTTGAATAAAGTATTCTAGTAAATATAATTAAAAATTTTAAATGTTTGTTGATAAGTTTAAAACAAATTTTGATTTTAAAATAAATTTACATGCCACAGATGAATTCTTTTCAAAAAATATCATATATATATATATATATATTATAGTTTTCTAGGGTTTGTTTTATTTTATTTTTAAGATTTAATTACTTAACTATTAATATAATTATTTATTACAGAATATAATTAGACTGATTAAATATATATATATTTTTATATAAAAACAAATGATTCGGGATTTCTCGATTTTTTATCATGTAGATAATATGAAAAATAGAATTTTGTTTTAAAAAAATATTTAATTTTTAAAAAATTTGAAAATTAAATACGTTATTCAAATACTATTAAACAAATTTTTTATATTTAAAAAGACATTTTTGGCTACATTAACTTTAAGTGAATTTGCAAAATATAGATAATAATAAGTGCTAAACAATGAGGTGAGATTTTTAATTACACTCAACAAAATCAAATATAATATAACAAATTAAATCATTAAATTATCAGAATGTGTATTATAAAATGAAAACATTATTTTTGTAAAAATTAAAATATTATTATGATGTAAGAGGTTTTCTAAAGTTGAACAACCTATACTTAATATAAATTTAAAGATAATGAAGTTACATATAATTATAAAATAAATTTCATTCAAAAATAAATATAATCTTATTATTACATAAGATATTAAAATAAATTCTAAAATAGAAAACTAATATTCAAACATCAAAAGATAACTTAAATTTTTTTTTAAATGTTAAAAATATTTTTAAAATTATAATCACTCTATAGTATTATCATATTATTTAAAATTGCAATATATATGCCCATGAAGTACAGTTATTATTTTAAAACATTAATTTCACAAATCTAAAAAACACTAAAATAATAAAAAAAAATAGTTATATAAAATATCAATATTATTTTTCGATTTTAATGATTTACATTGGAAAATTGTTATAATCATTTTAATTCATTATAAAAGATAAATCCATACGCTTATAATTTAAATTTATTATAATACTTTTAACGATACTTTACTATTTAATTATTTTTTTATATTTTATTACCAACAAACTCCAATATTATATACTTTTAATTGAATAAAAAATTTTTATATCAGTAACTAAAAAATATAATAATATTTATAAATTTATATATTTTTATTTAGGATAAAATTAAAATTTTATTTATGTCAGTCCAATAATTTATCTTACTTTTTTTCTAATTAAGAAGAACTATTTTTAGTTTTTAATATAAAATTAACCTTATTTTATGCAAGAATGAAAAGTTAATAATTAAACTTATTTAGTAAAATAAATATATTTTAATTTTACACTATTTAAAAATATTCATTTAATATAGGATTTAATCAAAATCTTAAGATAAAACTAATTTTATTGTGTTTTAATTTTAAAAATATATAGTTTCAAGTAAACCCAAAAAACTCATAAAAATGCAAACAAACTTTATAATAACATCACTTATTATAATACAAATATTTAAATTTTATCAGAATTTTTTAATAAAATCAGTAAGTTTATAATCCATTTATGCGGTTAATATTTTTATTTATAATATTATTCTTTACCAGTGAAAATATTTTTTAAAATGGTTCTTAAATAGACATTTATACAAATATATATGAGCATTACAATTATATTTTTTCAACATGAAAGTCAAACCCATAACAAATACGATTTAAAATTTCAAATAAACAGGTATTTATATCAAAACTAAATGTAGAAAATATTATTTCATTAGAAAAATAATTTATTTTTTTTAATTTTATTATCAAAAGAACTAATAAAATAATTTATAAACATATATGTTAACATGGTTTTGAATTTATGGTAAATCATTATTTCTAAAAGGTATATAGTAATTAAATTTTTAATCAAGTTAACCATTCATTGTTTTAATACAATTAATATTTAGATTAATCATTTATCCTCAATTTATAAATTACTAGTTCAAAAAAAATGATCCGAAATATTATATTAGACTACTATATTAATCTCGAACATTAAAACTTTTTTAAAATTCTGATTCTTGAAAGTATTCTTACATTAAAAATATCTTATTTTAGTTATAAACAAAATAAAATTTTGAATTTTTAAAATTCTTAACTCGCTTTTTTCTTTTCCTATAATAGTTTTCTAATATTATAATTAAATATTTAAATTAACCTAAAACACTGAGTCTCTCTGTAAAGATGAAGGTTATTTTACCGTTATTCAAGTAAAAGAACATACATGTTTAAAAAATTTTTAATAATGCAATTATTTATGTTATAAATAAATTTTTGAAAAATTCATCAATATAATATAATTGCATTACAAAATTAATTCCTTCAATTTATATTATTACTAAATCAAATATAAAACAGTTTTCATAATGAAAAATATTAAATTGCTAGAAAAAGATTTTCAAAAGTTTGATCTTATATTTTTCAAGAGTAGATTTAGTTAAACAAATGATAATAATTAATATTTTAAATCAAAAAATATTATATCTAATTTCATATATTTTTTTAATAATTTTACTATTGGAAAATTTTTTTTTTATAATGATTTTACATAGTATTAGGTTTTATTTAATAAATGTAAATAAAACACATCATCTGAAAGACAATGTAATAATAAATTTACCCGAACATAAATTTGATATACTAAAATTACTATATGAAGATAAAACTTACTTTTTGGAATTATTGATTAACATTTGAAAAAAAATGTACAAATAAAACAAACATATTAGTTTTTCTGTTAATTGTCTTACAATTTTTTTTTAATAATTCAAAAATAAACAAGAAATACTAAAAGAGATATTGAGAAAACTATTAATCATATAATTTTTAATGATAATCAAATATTAATTCTTTAGAAATAATGTATACGTAAAAAATAATTATAGATTTGGTTATTTAATTTTAAATCAAATGAAATATTTATCAAGAAACCTAAATATCATAAATTATCTTCTAAAATTTAATTTATTATGAAACTTATTCATCAAATTATTTTTTTAGGTCAGTGAATCTTCAAAAGATTCTTATTTTTATGTAACGGAAAAATAATTATTTAAGAATAAAATATAAAAATACTAATTAAAAACCAGATTAATAGGGTAAGAAAATATAAAATAATTTCATACAGCAATTTAATTTTGTATTTAATAACAAAAAAATATTAACTTAAATTTTGAAATTTTAAAAAAAATAATAAATACAATGATCTTTTAAAAACTGATGAATAAAAACTAATAAATTTAAATTAAAAAAAAAGAATTAGTAATTTAATTTTTACATCCAACAAATTAATTTATTTTATATTTTATCTTGTGTTTATTCCATTACTTTGTAATTTTCAAATTATAAAACAATTATTTGTATTAGAAAATTTAGAAAAAATATTAATATGGAATGCTCATATCGTAACTGAGAATTTTATCAAATATTTATCATTAACACATAAAATTATTTTGCAATTATAAAAAAAAACATTTACGAAATATGGAGTTAATTTTTTGCTTTTATATTTTATATATTTACATAATTTTTATTTGAATCATCGAAATGCAGTCAGGTATATTAAAATCCTATAATTTATTTTAATAATATAAATTTATTATTTTATTAAATATTATTAATAAATACAACAAAATTGATATAATAATTATATTTGAGTAAAATTATATATATATTTTTATTAATTTTTAATTTACAAACTTAATTATATTTCAAGATAGATTTATTGAGTTTATATATTAATCAAAATTGATTGTTCTTCTACTTAATTAGTACAAATTTTTAACCAAATGAAGTGTTATTTATTATAAAAACATTACAATTTACTTAAATTTATGAAAATTTGTATAAAATTACTTCTAAATTTAATTGCTACTGTTTATCTTTCCAACTAAAATGTACTAATTAAAAAACAAATTAATTATATATTGTAGTGTTTTTATATTAAATTCTCATTATTTTTGTGATCCAAACTCTATATGGTATCAATATTTAGTTTCTTGAAGATATATTGTGTTAAGAGATAAGATTATTCATTTATATATTAAAACTGAGAGTTGATTAACAACAATTATTTATAATGATAAAAATTATAAATGTTATACTAAATTGTTATGAATTAATCATAAATTTCTTCTTAAATTTGATATTGGTTATTAATTTTAATTAAAGAATACAATGCAACATGATGGATGTGATTAAAATTTTTTTGAATTATTTATTGAACATACTAATTAAATATTTTTAAATTGTAATTTTTGTAAATATTAAGATAATTATTTATACAAATATTTGTAATATATAAATAAACCAGTTGCATTATCTATCTCTTAATAAAAATTCACTTTTCATAAATAAATTTATTAATAAAAATATTATCGGTTTGAAGCATATATCTTTTCAATTTAATTTTTTATCAAATTATAAATAATTATTCATATTAAAAAATTTTTTGAATTAAAAATTTATACACTATAGTTTATTAAGTTTTCAAATTTACTACTATAAAGTATCCAAAAATTTATTTTAATTAGTGTAGCTAGTAAGAAAATTTTAATTTTTGTTTTCGTTTTTATTAAATAATTGTTTATAAAATCAATTTATATTTAATTAAATAAATCATTACCAGAAAAAGTCCTAAGTTGGATTTTTTAATAAACAAGATAATAAATTTTACAATATTATCGAATTGGTAAGTTAAGGATTTACTAAAATAAAATTTTTTAATGATGATATCTAATTTACAATATACCAGATAAAAATTTTTGAATTTTTCATACCCAAAATGCACCTGTTTTTATAAATGGTGTATTGGAGATCTAAAAAAAGTTATTATTTTATTAAAAATATTTAATAATAATAATTAATCCTCCCTAAATAATAAATTTATGATTTGTAAATAAAAAATCTGATACTTTTTTTATATACTTCACATATGAGATTTTATTTAAAATTTAATCAATAATATATAGTTTTAAAAACTAATTTTTTGAATAGTATTTATCAAATAATCAAATATACTTGTTATGGATTAATAAAAAATGTAAATTTAAAATTTTGAAAATTTCACGTCTATTATAATTTAAGTATGTATTTGTTTGTATAAATAATATTTAATATTGAAATTATGGATTTTAGAAAAAAATTGAAAATATAAAAGGTTGACACCAACGATGATAGTTTTTAAAAAATATACATTGACATTTACCTATTTTTGTATTCCCTTACTGAAAGTTCATCATTAAAGGAAAGAAACGATAACAATTTTATACAATTATTAACATAATTGATTTAAAACTTATAGAATTTTACAATATATAGAAATTATTTATTATAATTCTGTCATAATAGTTTTATGATTATTAAGTAATAAAATATAATCATTATGTTCTTATTTGAATGCTTCATTTTAAAATTTTTTATAGAAATAAATCCTATATCTATTCTATAAAAACAAATTTATCTATTTTGCAAATAATAGTCTTCAAATAATTTCCTTGTTGCTTTCTTAAATGAAAGTTTTTATCTAATTGATAGTTTGAATTATAAAAATTTTGTATTCAAAAATTGTAATTTTTACTTGTAATAAAATTTATTAATACTATTAACTTTATATTTTTTAAATATATTCCAAACTAAATTCTTTAATATTATTTTTTTCTTTTATATAAAATGACTCCTATTAATTTATACCAAGTTCAATTTTTCTAAACTATACTTTATGAGTAATAAACTTTTAATATTGATATCTAATTTAAACTAAGCTTTAATAATATTTTATACATAATTTATTACCAGAATTATTCTTTTTTATTATCATTTGTTAAATTAATTAATATTTTATCCTAATTAGTTTTTTACATTTAAGTATGTATATTATTAATTTATTTATTAAGATTAAAATAATTGTTTTTTTTTAAATTTAATATTCTACGATATTTAATTATAAAATGCTTATAATATATTAATTTTCTCTAATAAAATCCATATAAATTGTTCATTTTATCAATTATAAACAATTTTTTTATTAATATAATGAGTAAAATTTAAAATAAAAACAATATTTAAGTAATTGCTTTTTATTTATCAATCAAAAATTTTTGTTAAATTATGTAAATTTTGTTACAAAATAAAATCATTAAAAAAAATTTTATAAAATTTGTTATCCATTATTTTGTTTATATCAATTTTATTTTCATTTTATAAAAATACAATTTATTGAAAAAAATATCAATATTGTTTTCTTTAATAATTGATTAGTTAATTGATATAGATAAACAACTATTTTTTTTAAAATGAAACATAACTATAATTCATATAAAAATTACTGCTTAAAACTTTACAATTTTAAATAAATATTTTTTATTAATAAGGAAAATATGTAAAATTAGAAAATTATTTATATTCAATATAAAAATATTTATAATTGTGTTGTAAATTTTTTAATACTTGCATCATCAATGAACAAACATATAAATTAAATTTATTGATTATTAAACTTAATAATGATATAAATTTATATATAATATAATGTTAACAAAAATATATTAATAAATTCTTAATTTTTTAAAAATAATTTTAATAAATTAAATTTCAACAGAATAATTTAATATTTATAAATAAAATTTTTTAAATTGAATATATTCCATTATCATATTTAAACACAGAAATCGAACCTACAATCATTTTTATTTTCTAAAGAATAAAATAATTCATTATCTATTAGATTTTCAGAAGAAAATATTTATATTAAATTTAGTATATAATATACAATTTATTTTTAAACACCTAGTTATTTATGATAAGATAGCTGAATTAAGGTATTTTTATGTATATTGATGATATCATCTATATATATATATAAGTTTTGGCGTTAATCGATAACTTTTAATTTGAAAAGTTATCATTAACATTAAGATTATTTAATACAAACAGTAAATATAATATATTTATCTAATATTTTAAATTTTATTAATATCACATAATATAGCATTTATTTAAAATATAAGGATCAAAATAATGCAACAATTAATGCTAATTTGGATCCAAATAATTAAAGAACCAATTATTATAAAAGTTAAAATGAATTTTTTATTTTAAAGAAATAATATTTTGAAATTTATTAATATTAATTTATAAGAAAATTATTTTTCAAAAAGTGAAAGGAAATAAAATATTTTTTACAACCTATATTATATTATTTGATTATAGATGTAATTTACATACAAATTGATCAGTAGAAAAAAATTCTTTTATTTAATTTTTCTATCCTAATATTTTATAAAAATATATAATTCAAACTATATTTTTTCTAAAATTTAAAAAAATTTATGGTTTTTTAAATTTATGAGACAAAACTAATTACTTACAATTTTTAAATAAAATCCATAATAATTGTATAAATATTTAAATAAATTTACAACTGATCTTATTATAATCAAATCTTTTTATACAATAATTTTAAGAATTCTATTAATTGTAAAATAAATACATATATTTATTTTAATATTTGAATAATTCCGTAAGTAAAAGTTTCTTGGAGATTTAGTAGATGATAAGATTATAAAATCAGTTTATGAAATTATTTTAACTCGAAAAATTACTTATAAAGTTATTAATCCTTTTCTTTTTTATATTAGTTTTTAAATTAATATTAAAAAAAATCTTAGATTATTAAAACCTGGACCTTATTATAAAATATCCAATTATCAAAATTATATCAAAGAACCTAAGCGTACAACAAAAATAAAGATATATAAAATTCTTTTCTAAAAAATCATTATTTATTTCTAATAATGAATTTAGCTTCAACATAAAACTTTTTTTATTAGAAATTCCTTAATGACTGTAAAATGATTGCTAATATATAATAATTTTGAAAATATCTTATGAATTTTTATAATTATAATATATGATATTTAAAATGTTGGAATTAAATAGTTTTACATATTTTCAAATTATAATATAAAATTGTAAGATAATCAATATAATTAAATTTTCTATATTTGATCAAAATTTTTTTTAATAACAATTTATTTTATAATTCATAGTATCAAAAATAATTCATTTAAATTTATGTAAAATAATTTAATTTAAAAATTATTATTTATTTTTTATTACCCAATTTTAATTGTAATATTTCAAAAAATAATATAAATTTTATAAGTTAATTGAATTTAAAATTAATTATTTAAAATTTATTACTAAAACTTTAATGAAATATTTTTAAAAAGTAATTTTAATTTAAAAATTATAATTTTAAATTTATTACCATTCTTAAATATTAATATTTACAAAATACATATTCATTTTACACTAAAATTTATTATTTACTTATAATTAACAAATTTTAATTATATTAATTTTTAAAATAATTTTTTTTAAAATTTATTATTTAATTTATATTACCAAATTTCTAATGTACAATTCAAAAAAAATAATTTTTATTTTTAAAGATATTAAAATTTAAAATTTTTATTTAAAAAATTTATTATCAAATTTTAATCATAACATTTAAAAAAAAATAATTTTTATTTTCTTATTTTAATTATAATATTTTGAAAATTATTTTAATTTTTTATTTTATATAATTATAATTAATAAGTATTTATATTTTCTAAAACAATATGTTATAAATTTATGTTTTACTAATAAAGCTAATTATTCATCAATTTAATATAATTTATTCAAAGAATTTTTTTAGTAAATTATTAAACATAATAAAATATAAAAATATTTTATTAGTAATATTAATTATAAAAAAAATATTTTTCTTGCTCTTTTATTTTTTTTATCATATCATTAATTAATTTTTGTTACCAAATTTTAATTATAATATTTTAAAGAATTATTTTATTTAAAAATTATTTTATTTTTTTATTTTTTATACTTATAATTAATAATTATTTATATTCATTTTAAAAATTTTAAATAAATTTAAGTCGTACCAATAAAACCAATTATTCGTTAATTAAATAGAATTTATATAAAACATTTGATTTAAGTAAATAATTTAACATAATAAAATATAAAATATTTTTATTAGTTTTTATTTTTTTATTCATCATATTATAATTAAATTTTTTTACAAAATATTTTTAATTTATTATTTATTTATTTTGAGATCCATCCATTTGAATATACAGTATTCCCTCCAAATAATGGATTCCGACTTTACCCAAAAATTGATTTTCCGGTATTAAAGAATAATCAGATTTTTAAAAATATACACAAAAAATGTCTAATCGTAGTTTATTTGTTTTTTCCGAAAAAATCAAGTAAATTTATAGGTCTTTTATATTTTTTTTTAAAGTGGTTTTTGCTTTAAAGAATAAATCAAATCAAGATCCTAAGAAGAGTATTTAAAGACATAATTTTCGACATCGTCAACGTGGTTTAAAGCATCAAAATGAGTGAAAATTACTTTTTCTCTAACGTGTGTTTGTTCTTCTTAAAATCCCTTTTTTTCTTCTTGATTAAACATCTCTTTCTTGACTCTATCTAAGAATATTGATTCATCTGTATTAACATCAAAGGTAGAAGAGTCAAAATTATAAGTCTTTCCATTATCTACATTTTTTAAATGTTCATAGCTATCCAACATTGCATTTTTTAAAGAAATCATAAAACAATTCACTATAGTTAACTCTGTGACATTGCTCCAAGATTCGAAAACTAATTTCAACAAATCGATCATTTATAAGGTTTTGACCGCGTCATGGTATTTTATTTTATTATTAGTGTCTAATATCTGATTCATTTTATTTTGTTAAGCCTTCCTTTATAAAGAGTTTTAAAGGAATTAATAATTCCTTAATCTTAAGTTTGTATCATGAAGGTAAGACTGAGTGGGAAGTATAAAATCTCAATATCCATGTATTCAACATCAACAGGATGCACAGGTGCGTTGTCTAATGTCAATAATATTTTACGGATATTTTTTTTAATGGTTTCCTTAAAATTTTTTAGCCAATCTTTGAAAATCTCAAGATTCATCCAGGCTTTTTTGTCGAATTTAAATATCTAAGGAATATTGTTCCAATCTAAGTTTTAAAATCCTAAAGGACATTTTGATTTTACTATCAAAAATAGATTTAATTTTCCACCAAACATGCTCACACAAAAAGGTATCGTAATACATTCTTAAGGATATTTACCGCTTATATTATCTTTATTTTTAAAACAAAGAGTCTTCGTAAGTGTACACTTAAAAAAGAATCCTGTTTTGTCACAGTTAAAAATGTTTTTAACTTCAAATGATTCTTTTTTCTCTTTAGATTGTTCTTTAAAAGACGCAATAAGTTCTTTATCGACAAGATTGGCCTTTCCTTTTATAAATCTACTTGAAATAGTATTCCTTGCTTTAAACTTCTGAATATAACTATTATACGCCTTTAAATCTGCAATATCGTGTATTTTGGCTAAATCTAAAGCCATATCTTAGAGATTAGTATCTTGAATGGTAAATTGTTTTCTTCTCCTAAGATAAAATTCCTCTTATTATTGGTGGTCAAATATCAGTGTTTTGAAGTGGTTTTTTATTCTTTTGCTATTTTTATTAC
>CAKKLC010002810.1:34103-46670 GCA_918559645.1 Ceratonova shasta | reverse complement strand
TCAAAAAAAAAAAATCTGATAGATAAGAATCATGTGATTTCGATATTCGGAGACCGTAAACCAAACTAAATGATACCCAAAAAACGTGATTTAATCTAAAAAATCCGGTATTAAAGAGGTTCCAACACTCAGAGGTTCCGTTAAATAGAGGATTTACTTTATATACAAATTATTACATTATATTATTTTATTGAAATTTATAATTGTTTAATAATTAAAAATTCATTATAAAATAAACCTAATTATAAATAATTTATTTATTTTATTGATATAAAAATTAAAATCAACAATTTATTTTTTTTAAGTAAAATTAAAAATAAAATATATTAATAATTATAGCTCAATAATTTATTATTTCAAAAAAATTAATACCTATATTTTATTGCTTCATTTTCGATGTATAAAATTTGATTTATGAATTAGTTTGTGATATTTTATGACATTAATAAATGATTAAAAAAAATTATATTAATGTATTAATTAAAAAATCATTAATTATTATAATTATAAAATTTTTATTTAATTATTAAATATGTTTAAATTAACTTTTTATTAAAACTAATCAATTAAATTACAAATTAAGTTTGAAAATTTTTTAATTTTATCTATAAAATTAAATAATTTTATTCTTATAGTAAAATACTATTTAATGGTTCTAAATAAATATATAAAATAAATAAGAAACCAAATTAAAAGATAATATTTTAAATAAATTAATAGGTAAAGTTCTAATAAGTATATTTTAAAAACCGAAAGATTGAAAATTAAGTGAAATTATAAATTAAATAAATATATAAATATTAGAAAAAAAAACAGAGCTATCTTAATATATATTAGTTATTATAGTTATTCAATTGTTTTAATAATTTGGACCAAAGATACATTTAGTGATAATTGTAAGTTTATATTAAAATCATCGAAAACAATTATAATAAGATTTACTTAATCTTATTTAATAAAAACAGATGATACTTCTTTCGTTTATTTTAATGCATTAAAAAAACATTTATCTACTAAAGTGATAAGAATACATTATATCATTAAAGTAATTAAAAAAATATTAAAAATACATCAATTATAATAAAAAAAACTTAGTATACTTAATTGACATAACATTTATTTTAAACTTATTTTTTCACCTATATATTCTTCAAAAAAACAAATTTTTAGATTTTTAAGTTCATATTCAGTAAATTATATGATTATAGTATTGAAAATACATCAAAATAATTCTATTAGCTTTTTATAGATTATAGAAGATGCGTTTGGTTCCCAATTTTAAAGATTTAAAAGTTTTTAATGATGTTTTATATTTAATCATTAACAGAATTATATCAATATTAATTATAATTGCTATTCTGATTAAAGCCATAAGTTCATAATACTTCATTAAGTAACCAATTACAAAAATAAAAATAATAATTTAAGAAATCTATCATTATATTAAATTTGAATAAAGGTTTTATAAAATAATTAATATTTTTTAGTAAACTAGCAATCTTTAATAAGTATATTTTTATAAGAAATATTTTATCAAGAATACTAATATAATAGTATCATTTACTTTGTTGACAAGCTAAAATTATTAATAATCAGCTACAATATATTTTTTCATTTTAAAAGTATTTCTATTTATTAAAAAGATCAAAAATAATAATTTTTGTAATATTGTTAAAAATAATAATTATTAAAATTTAGCGAAACTTTCTATTATTCCATTAAGCTTTGAAATACGAGAAATATTTATTATAAGTTTTTAGAAGATTGTAGTAATAATTTAATTGATTACATAAAGAAGTATTCAATAAATTGAAACATTTGAATACTAATATGAATAAATAATAGTAAATTCTTTAATTTATCTTTTTATACTAGTTAAAAATTAGCTAACAGTATTTATAAATCTAAAAGTAATTTTAGTTAATTTAGTAAAAACATCTTAAAGGTAAACATGCATTATTTTCAAAGGAAAACAATTAATATTATATGAAATGATAAATTCTAATCTCAAGTATTTGTATATATGTTTATCTACTTTTGTTCAAAAATATTTACATTTATACTTTTTTCAAATTTTATTTTATGAATATTTGAAGTAATTTTATAATATAGATCAGGCTAATATCATAATACAAATATCTTTAAATACCTATCGGAAGTAATTTATACATTATAACACTAGTTTATAATTATTTAAATATTTATTAAATATTTAGATTATTTTTTTTATTTTATTTGAACTATCAGTTATTATGGTTATCACTCCTAAAGACGCTATCTAAACACTTTAATTTCAATAACTGTTATAAAAAAGTTTATAATATATTTTATATTAAAGATTTATAAAATTTAATCGATAAATATACATTTAATAAAAAAATTGAATTTTTATAATTAATAATAATATAAAATTGCATAATTTTAATAGTATTTTCAATTTTTTTCAGTCAAAATCATATTTTTTTAACTTGAAAAGGTACCTCTTATATCACAGTATAAAAAAAAATTTCGCATAATTTTACAATTTTATTTCTTTTTTAAAATTTCCAACATATTATCTTTTGAATTTTGACAAGAGCAAATAAGTCTAAATATATAATACATAATATGAATCTTTACTTATTAATCTTCAAAAATATTAATCAAAATTTTATTTTATATTATAATTATTTCTTTATATGATAATTTATCTATAAATTAATATTATTATTAAATTTTCTACAATTATGCAAAATATTATAAAACAACCCAATATTAAATTGTGTTAAAATAATTAAAATTTATTCAGGATAACGAAACCTTGTGATAAATAAACGAACTAAATATTCTTCATGTAATAAAAGATTATTACAATTTTAATTTAAGAAATACTTAAAATATATTTGACTTTGATTTTGATTGTCAAACAATAAAATTTAAATTTTATTATTATTAATTAAATTTACGATTTATGCTCACTTTATAGTATATTTTTGTATATAATTATAAATTATTTAATTTTATTGTTCTCAATTTTATGTATATTATTAGATTTATTTGTGTATTAATTATTATATATTATTAGCGCCATACTTATAGTTACAGAAATTCATAACATACTGAATATTAAAAATTTTTTTTATCCTCATCATTTTTATTTTAAATTGATTACAAAAATTAATTAGAAAATAAAGAATTTTATGACAAATCAATTAAAAAATATAATAATTCATTCCATTAAAATTTTGAAAATATAAGTTTCAAAATACTTTTAGTAAAAATTAGTAAATTATTATTTTTATGTATTTTTTCTTGAAAAAAATATCAGTTAATTCAAGGAATTTTTATTAATTTGATAAAAACTTTGATTTTATGTTTTAGGTGCTTTATTATTGAATATATTTTTACATAATATTATTACTTAAATAAATAATCAAAGTATAATTTAAATCTTCTACTATAATGTACTAGAACTTGGCATCAAAGTGATAAAGTTGTTAATTTGTTATAACATTTTTAATATTTGATAATCTTAATTAGTATTATCAGAAATTTAAAAAAAAATAAATAAAAGTTTAATTATAATAACCATTCATTATAACATAAAATCATATAATTTTATTTTTATTTTAAAAATAATCAAAAAATAAAATTTTATTTACGCAAGATAAAATAATTGGTTAAATTAATTATTAGTAAATTTATCTAATATTTCAGGAGTTATTAATAGCTCCGTGGTGATTTTAAATTAATGTAACTTTATATAAATATTAAATAAAATCTCTATCTTAGGTTTTAAATGTAGTAATAATAAGGACCTAAAATTTATATACTGATAAATAAAGCTATGTTTCTAGCTAGATGATCAGTAAATTATTAAATATAATTTATAATAAAAAAAATCATAATAAGATTAAAGATACATTCATTATATTATTTTTATTGAAAATGATGAACATTAAAATTCATCATTATAACAATTAACACAAATTTTAAAATAACCTAAAATTTAAAATATTTTGAATAATACTAGATTATTCGCTATTGTAGCTTGAATTATAAACCTTTTTTTGTACATAATATTTTAATGGTATATATTATAGTTTTATTAATGAACTTAATTAGATTTGAACTTACTATTAAAATTTTGTTTAGCTTGATAAAAATTTTTCTCAATAATTTTAACACATTTATTATTTTGTACAATATCTTTAAATTAATTAAAATTCATATACATAAATGTTATTTTTAAAATGAATACTAAAAATTATTAAATAAATATTAATAAATTAATTAAAATCTATTTTTGAAATATATTGAAATTTAATTATTTTCACTAAAGCTACATAAATTATAAATTTTTTGATTAGATAAATATCAATAATAACTTGAAGCTCATAAATATAGAATATGGTAAAAATGTGTTAAAATTAATATTTATAATATTATTCTCAAACATTTATTTTGTATATTGGCTAATACAATTATAAAATTCAATATTATATTTTTTAATATTTATTGTTACTTTTTTTACCTTTCTTTAAACTAAAAATTAAATAATATATTGTTTAAATAATTTATTTTTTAATTTTATTATTATTTAGGTATCATGTTAAAACTTTAAGTATAAAAATTAATCATATAGGTCCAATCATTTTATTTATTAGTAAATTTCTTACATATGGTATCAATAAAAAAAATAATTTTATAATTATATTGAATTTTAAAAATGGGAATATAAGAAGGTCCTTAAATAAAATTAAAATAATTATAAGTTTATAGTATCAAATATGCTTAAATTAGTAATAATTAAATAATCGAAAACTTTTTTGATAATAAAAGAAAAAAAATTTAAATGTCTATAAATAATACTATTTAAAAACAATCTAGAGGTTTTCTTGAAAACTAACCCTCTATCTATTAATTTATAGAATTTTTTTTAAACATTGTGGGAAAATTTCTCTTTTAAAAATAAATAAATACTTACAATTGTTTAAAGAGAAATGAAATAACTAATAAAATAAATTATTAAATCATATGGTTTATTTTTACCTAGTTATATATAATATAAAATCAAAAAAAAAATTGTTTGTGATATATTTTAATTTAATTATTAAGTAAACTTTTATATTTCAACGAATTCAACCTCATGATGTAATTATTAATAACCTATTATAAATCTCGAATAAATTTTATGCTATTTATAGTCTTGTGATCATCTATTACCCAATTAATATACAAGTGAAGCTTATTTGTATATAAAATTGAGTTAATTATAATTTGAATAAAATAGCACAGTTTATAATTAATAATTTTTTTTGAATACTAGTTATAATTTTTCTCGTTTATATTAATCGTATCTATTTTTGGAATGATTCTTAAACCAATATAATATAAGATTGTCTGTATTTTATTACTTGACAATAATAGATTTATATAGGACTAATGTTTATTTTTAAATTAGTCAGATTATAATTAATGAAGTAATAAATATATTTTAACACAATTATTATTAATATTGTTGTATTCAACCACTTAATTTATTTGATGATATTAAATTAGATTTATATGAAGTATTTTACCCAAAAATATTCGTTAGTAATAATTATTACTCTTGGATAAAATGATATTAAAAAATTATATGATTGGATAAACTATGTTTTGATAATTCTTAAATATGGAATAAAATGTTTCTTTAAATATTTATTTAATTTAATTGCATAACAGCATTATTTGCATTATTAATTAAAATTAATTTTATTTTATCTAATAAAATATCAATATATATATAAACTTCTAAATATTAAATTATTATTTTTATGTAAAAATATATTTCTTTGCAACTCAAAAGCAAGAATATAGTTGTAAATATGAGACTAAAATAAATTATACCTTAATACCAATGTAATTATATAAATTTAATTTTAAATTAAACTTACCACACTATCTATTTATATATAAATAAAATTAAAAAGATATTTATTTTTTAACATAATCCAATGTTTAAAATAATAGTTTTATTAAAAAAAATATATTTTTATTTTTGGATATATATCTTTATATTTTTTAATTGATGTTTATACTAATTCAAACTAATTTTTTTTGAGAAATTATTAAATATTGTTGAAAGAACTATTGATAAATTATTTAAAAATAAATATAAAAATTTCAGTAAAATTGTGCAAAAAATAATAGGTTATATTAATTTTTAATCAAAATTAAATTTGATTATAATGTAAGATATATATTAATCAGTTTTTTCTATATAAATACAATTTAAATTTAAAAATATATTTTCTAATTACTAATTTTAAAAACATAATCTTTAAAATGTAGACTTTTAATAATTAAAGTCCTTATTAATGAATTAAATTTATCTATGCTTAAAGGAAAATCTTTATAGAAAAAGAAATTGTAATAATTTTAAATCATAATAAGAATTAAAAAAAAATAAGACAGATCAATATGATTAAAAGAAATAAATAGTTGCATATTTATATAAAGGGTTATTTAGTTTATAAAAAACTTTACGATTTCTTATCTAATTATTAATTATAAATTATAGTAAATCAGAAAATCTTAAATTTTATATTTTAGGGAAAGGTTACTAATTTAAATTTATTATTTTAATTATATATAAAATATTTTTATTTAAATTAATAATAAATATCATCTTCTGTATATTGGAATAATAAAAATAATATTTTTTATTTATTTAATTAATTAATTAATAAAATAAATAAATAAAGTTTTGTTAAATAATTTAAATTAAAACAAACAATCAAGGTAAAAAATAAAAGATATGCGGTGACCCGGGATCGAACCAGGGACCTTTAGATCTTCAGTCTAACGCTCTCCCAACTGAGCTATCCCCGCTCTGATTTTTATCTCAAATTGAAAATGGTATAATTAAAATACAAAATAATATAAAATCAACAAATTTAAATTTTAAAATTTATTATTATAAATAAAATAGTTATATAATTAACTTAAATAAGTAATTTTGAGAATAAACTTATTTTTTAAACTGAAATTTTTGATATAGTTTTAAATTATTAAATAAATCTTTTTGTATTTTAACATCAATTAATTTCAACTAAAAAAAAGGTGATTTATTATTAAAAATAACATTTTAAAAAAAATAAATTGAATTATCTTCTATAAAAATTAATACTGATTTGTAGATGTGTTTTATTTGCTAATAATATAATAAGAATTATTCATTTAAAGAAAAAGAAACATAAATAAAACGATTATTATTTAACAATTATGATATGAAAAATCAATTATATAGTTAGATTTATTTTTTATTTTTAATATATTTATATTCTAAAATTAAAACTTTGGATTATATGATTATGAAATTGTTTTATAAACAATTTTATTTAAATATACAATTTTTTATGAATCAAAAATACATTTTAATAATAAAATAATCAAAAAGGTAATTATCAAGTTTCCGAAGAATAATTATGTATTATTTATTAACTTTAAACTATATTATAAAAATATTCAATAATTGATTAGAATATATATAATTACTTTTTTTCAATAAAATTTAAAAGATTTTTTAATAATTTAAGTAAAACTATAATTAAAAATTAAACCACTGTGCATCTGAGCCCGTTTTGTGTCATTAATTTTAATAACGGCACTGTTTTTTTAATAATTTCTAAAATATCAAGTTTTTTTGATAAAAATTTGAAAATTGCACTTTTTGAAAAAAAATTTTTAATCAAACGTTGTCCATATAAATTTTTAAATGGCACGTTTTGTCATACATATGGAAGTTATTAACCGAATAGTAATTTAATTAAATTTAGCTTATGATTTTCCAGTAAACAACCAGTTTGATACAATAAAAGATTTTTTATTATTACTTTTCAATTTCAGCATTGGAAAAAGTAATAAATTTTCAAAATAAAAAAAGAAATACAAAAAAAATTTCAATGAAATGCATAAAAACATCATGTCTTTTTGAAGGTTGATTTAAAGTATGTAATTTTAAAATCAAAATGTATTATTATAATTTTGAATCTATTCCATGAATGAAATCAAGAAATTAGACACGAAAAATCCTGTGCATTAAAACAAGTAATAGAAAAATCGAATATTAGTGAAAATAATCATAAAGTTATTAATTATTAAATTGAAGTTAGAATATCAATATACAATACCATATCAAATTGCCTGGTTGCAATTAAATCTGCCAAAAAATCGAATGGATAATTATTAAAAAGTTTATATGAATTTATGCCTTCATTGGTTGAAAAATTCAAATTAAATGAAGATTTTTTTAAAAATACAGATGCTCAGATAACAATTCTTTTGAAAGGTTTTTTTATATTATAGGATGCATAAAAGGATTTTTAAGAAAATAAAAAAAAAATACTTTATTTAGATCGATCATTTTGTCTGAACCTAATAAAGGTACTCTTTTGTTAGCAGTTTCTCAAAAAAGATGTAACCAATTAGTTAAAATAGCTATTGCAATAATTGGAAGTTAAAATTCTTTAATTTTGAATTGGTTTATTGAATTATTAAATTAATGTATTTTGATTAATCATAATGAAGTTGTAGTATTTTCTGATAGGAAAAAATGCCTTATAAATGTGGCGAATACAATAATCCTACTTTGTTCCAAATTCTATTGCGTAAGACATATTTCAAATAAACGAAAGAAAGAGTTCTTGAATAGCATTTTGATAGGAATTTTTCGTAAGGCTGATAATAGATATTCAACAGCTGATTTTTAATTAGATATGAGATTGATAAATTTAAGAAATATAAGATTTTATAAAAGAATTACTGACTTTACATTCAAACATGAGCGAATTCACAGTTTTTAGTAGCAAGATTGCGAAAAAAAACTAATCAAGGTGTTCATAAAATTCTGCATTAAATAATTTCATTCATCAAGATACATGCAATTTGTTAATATCGATCAATAACTATGTCATGACAAAATATTACAAATGACAAAAAAAAAACCATTTACATCCCAGCTTGTAGATTTTTGTTTTAAAATATTGAATATAAATATTTTAAAACAAGCAATTATTATTAATTACATCTTCTAATTATGATATTTATTTTTAAGACCAAAAATATATTGTCAAACTTCCAAATAAAACATGTTAGTTGAAAAAAGGAGTTGGAATGGAAATTCTATGTAAACATATATGTGAAGTTATTAAAAAAAATAATATAGATAGCATTAGTTTTGACAAAAAAGCATATTTAAGTAAACTAATTAGTAATTTTATAAAAATATATATTAGCATTGTCGTCAACTAATTTTATTTTATCTTTTATATCAACACCAATAACAAGAAGAGCATAAGGTAGGCTCAGAAAAATAAGAATTCGTAGTTCGTTTGAAAAATAATTAAATTTTTATCGAATTTTTTTGTAATTAATTTTTGTTTTTATTAAAGGATCAAAATATATTATTTTTGTATTTATAAGATAAGATATATTATCAATATATATATAAAGTTAGACATGTTTATTTATCAATAAAAACGTGCGATAATTGAAATTTAAAAAAAAAGTCACATTGACAAATTTATACCAAAAAAACCTGTCATTTTTCTAATATGTCAAAAAACATGCCATTTTTAAAATTTATAGAAAAAATGTGGCATTTTTCAAATTAAATCAATAAACGTGTCTTTTTACAAATTATCCTTAATTATCAATATTAATAGTATTAAATATTAATATTAAATGTTAATATTATAAATATTACTATATTATTCTTATAATTATCGAATATTTGTTTCAAATTTTTATCAAACTATACGTAAAAATTTTGTTTTGTTTCAAAAAAAAATAGTTAAATTTAATTTAATATGAATTTTTTTTTTCATTTTCTATATAATTACGATTATTCTTATGCTCAATAAAATTTTAATAATTATTATTAACGCAATAAACCAAAATTATAAAATTTTAGACGAAATTATAGAAGTTACTATTTATATAATTACATTTCTTAATTATTTTACATTATTATATTAAAAACTTGCATCCCTCCGGTTTTATCCTTAATAACAATTTAATTATTTTGAGTAAACTATTTTTTAAATAAATTTAAACTAATTAAAAATTCCTTGAATTAATTAAATATATTTAATAATAATGAATTATTTTAATTAAAAATACCTAATTTTTTTTTCCCTTGAAGAGAAAAAAACAAAAAATCAAAACTTATTATTCATTTCAATTTATTGTTATAAATAATAACATCATATAAAAAACTAATTTTATCTAAAATTTTTATTCAAAAAATAATTACAGATTCAAATAAGTTTTAAAAATTTTGATTGTAAAATCAAACCTTTGAATGATTTTAGTAATATTTTTTATTAAGGATTCTATTTGATCCCCTTTTATAAAATTAATAATACAAACCTAAATTTAGGTAGAAATAATAATTATTAACCCACATTTTTTTTTAAATATAAAAATGAAATATTGAAATTACATATATTGTTTTTCTTGGTTAATTAATGAACACCAAAAGTGTTATTACTGTTTACAAATAATTTTTTAATTGAGCAAAATATGATTTATTTTCAAATATATAGTGATTTTAAATTTCTAACACTATTCATAAATAATAAGTAGTTTATTATAATATATATAATTTTATAAAATATTATTTTTTTATTTTTAAATATTTATTAATTATGAAATTTTATTTGTAACATTCTATATTTTTAAAAATATAATTAAAAGTTTAATATTATAATTTACTTATAAAAATATAAATAGCTGTACAATTTATTAAAAAATATTAAAATAAAATTTAATACGTTTTTTATATTTCTTGAAAAAGTATGGGAATCCCTAAATTGAATGTTGTAAATCATAATTGAAATAAAACTATTAATGTAATTTATAATTTTAATTAATCTTTAATTATAAAAGATATATTATATAAATTCTATTTTAATAAATTATATGATTCAAATAATTATTCAAAAATACATATATTGATTATTTTTATTAATTAAATTAATTATTAAAAGTAGCTGTAATAAAAATTAATTAATTATACATAATGTAAAAAAATTATAATAATTTTGTACATTTATACATGTAAAAATAACCTAATTATAAATTTTACATTAAATGCATTTTAGAATATGATTATATATTTAAACTAATCAAGGTTTTTAAATTTCTTCTAAATAAACAAAATATTCTAAAATAACATTTTGAATTATGTACTTACTAGTACTCTTAATAAAGTACTTTAAAATTACCTTTAGTATTTAATGATATATAATATTAAAAATTAAGATATATATAGAAAGTCAACGTTATTTCAATGTAAATAAAAATAAAATTTTACGAAATTTATTTTTTAATTTTCTAATGTAATTAATTAATCTCAAAATCTTACTAAATAAATTTAAAAATATAATCTATAATAACAACTGGAGTCACCTCCTCACCCCCCTCTTAGTTTTCAAAATTTCCAAAAACCGGGAATGATAAAATAGTGAAAAGTCCATGGTGGGCGGAGTGTTATAAAAAATATTAACCAAACATGAAAATTATTTATTAAAATAATATTAATGTGTTTTAATGATGTCATTTTTTTTAAAATTTAAATATACCTAAAAATTTATTAAACTCTCATACAGCTTTTGATTGATCTTGTTTTTAAAAAACGATTCTTTATCTTTCCAAAATAATAGAAGGCTTGATCGATCAATAATTAATGCATCTCTCTTTAATCATACTAAACAACAGATAGCAACTTTGATATTTTGATAACGCAATCATGCATTTACCCATTAGTTTAAATATTACCGCTCCTATCCACAGTCCACATACAATTCGCTTACCGATCGGGTCAAATTTTGAAACAAGTTGTAAAATTTACTCGAATTAATGATATCTATCTTAATCAGCAAATTCTAAATTGAATTAAAAGTCTCAATTGTAGTGTTAAGGATTGTCAGTAAGCATACCTGTTTCAACTATGACTGTTGTTTAGATTGCTTTATTATAAAAATTCAGAAAGGTCTCAATCGGCACATCTTTCCAAACAAATTTTGTAAAAAAAATCGATTCCTTAACTCTTATTTTTTTATCAATATTTTCAACATGTAAATTACTATCAAAAACAAACCTATTAATGAACAATATTTGATAGATCTACAATTTGGACTTAATGGATTTTAATTTAGGGCCATCAAGTAGCTTAAGCTTCCTTGTTTAATTTTTTGGCATAAAACATCAATTCGTAATTTATCACCTTGCATGAAAATTTTTGCGCGGGAGAGTTTCCAAATATCATTAGAATCTTTCTCTTGTCTCTTGCAAACTAAGTACAATATAAAAGAGAAAATGAGAAAAATTAGCGATGTTATCCAACCTTTTTGATTTTTATAATAATGGCAAAACTTTGTAACATTTAAATTTCCAAAACATCTTTGTTACCATGGGTTTCCCAATAATAATTTTTTTTATTTATCGGATCCAAACCTATTACATGTGAGGTAAACAGTAACTCTGTTTTTATATTTCTTTATTTATCCCTAATCATGCAATGCAAGCCTTTTTGATGGC
>CAKKLC010002810.1:0-14302 GCA_918559645.1 Ceratonova shasta | reverse complement strand
TTCTGAAAATGTAAGTTTTCTTTTCATTTGGTTATTTTAATTTTTAATTTAAAAGCGGTTTCAAATAAACAATACATTACAATGATCATGGCAATTTTTTTTTTATAGCTGCGGCATTGTTTTTAACAAAAAAATTGTTATAAAAATAAAAGTCAAAAAGGAAATATTTTTTATCTGTCCTTAAAAACAAGGTGTTTAAACGTGATTAAAAGCTTTGCGTCTATATATTTATTTATTATAACCTAATGTTTCCCAAAAATCAGGGTGTCTTTTAAGTGAATTTATCCTAAAAGCGGGATTTAACTATACATCAATATTTACAGATAAAAATAATTTAATTTAATAATCACTATATTTTATGTACAAGATTCAATAATTTAAAAAAAAATATTTACTAAGGGAAATATTATAATATATAAATAAAATAACTAAAAATAATTAAATAAACTTTATATTAAATTTAATTTCCAATTATCTCATAAATTGAATTAAATTTCCTTCAATGTATTTATTTTATATGAAAAAATATATTCTTAGGAAGAAAATATAATTTTATTAACTAAATTTTTAATTTTGTATACAATAAATATAATAAAAATCAAAATTTTGATTTATATTTAAAAAATATTATTCTTTTGGACAATTTTAAATATATAAAATATCAAAATGATATATGTATAATTTTAATATAACAAATTTACGTTTAATAATGTAAATAAATTATAATAGGAAAACTATAATTAAATTATTAATATCTCAATATTACTAATTTTATTAAATTGAGTTCAGAAAATAAAATTTAAAAATGATTATTTGTTGAAAAGATATTATTTAAAACAAATTAACATTAATTATAACTAATTTGTTGTTAATTAATTAATTTATTTATAGTTATTTTTATATTCAAAATAAATTAATTTGAGGTTATATTTGATTCATAACTTTGCATCTAATAAAATCAAAAATTATGCATAAACTTTACTTTTAATTTTAATCTATATTTTCGAGTTTAAAAATATAATATATAAAGTATTCTTAAACTTTTATTTACTTAACATCATACATTGCGCTTTTTTTTTTGAAAATGTGTTAATGTCAATATAAAAAAAAATAATTACAATGTAAAATAGCTGTTTTTGAAGAAACATAATTTAATTATTTTTTTTGTTAATTATTTCTAAAAACTATTTCTGAATCAAAAATTAATTATTATAAGCTAATTATAACCAATAAATTTTTTTTTCTGTAATAGTTTTTTAAGAAATTAAATTTTTATTTATATTAAATTACATACAAATTAATAATTAATAGCAAAAAATAATTATATATAATAATGATTTAATTAAATTTATTATTTTTAATAAAAATAAATATAATAATTTTCTTGATAGTTTAAAAAATATTTTATATCATGAAAAATCAAAATTAAAAACTAATGCGAATTTATAGTTATATAATATTAAATTTTTTTTAATTACACAAGGAAAATTATATTTTAAAATCATAATTAACTTACTCCTTATAAACAAATTTAAATGTTTATTTGGGCATTATAAACAATAATTGATTAAAAAAATACAAATTATAAAATATATTGATCTATATTTTATTATTAATATGTTATAATGCTATTTTATCAAAATCTCATATATTTTATTTTATAGATTTGATAATAGATTAATTAATTTTATATTTTCCTTTTAATTTAAAGAAATTTTTATAAATTATATTTTTTGTTCATATGAATATGAAATCTGAAATTTATTAAGTAAAATCATTTTTATATTATTAATAAAATAATAAATTTAATATAAATATATTTTTTTATTTAAAATATAAAATAAACATGTTATAGTCAGATTTTTATGAAAAATTAACAATTATTTTATTATTAATTAATTTTAATTTAAATTTAATTAAAATAATATAATATATAATTAAGAGTAAATCCTGGTATTGTAAATTAAATATTATTTAAAAGTGATTCTTTATTGATTTTTATTAAATATCGATGAGTAAATATTATATATTTAAACTCTAAAATTTAGTTCATAAAAAACTTGATTAATTTTAATGAAAATAAATATTCAAACAGAACTAATTTTTAGTATTTTTAATAAAAAGGTTATTATCATAAAATAAATAAATTAATATAAGCATAACTATTTTTAAATATCAAGGGTTTTTAAACACAATAGATAAGATAAATTTAGTATTGTAATTTCAAACTATTTAATTATAATCATTTTTATGAAAACAATACATTAATTAAATTATTTATTATAAATGGAATTTTTTTTTAATAAATTTAGACTATTTATTGTATCTTTATATTAATAAAAATTTATAATTTTTCATATTTTATTTATAAAAAATTAATTTTAAATATTCTTTATAATCTTTTTTTCAAAATAATTTTTATTATTTTAATAATTTGAAATTTTTATATATTTGATTACAAAATATAATTTTAAAATTATAATAATGATTTTAAAGCATTTTATAAAGAAAATATTATATTTTATTGTTAAGAATTATTTATTATTAAATATCTAATTATTTAAAAATTTAATTATTCAAAAAAATTTAAATTTATATGAATCATTATATTAACTAAATGTTAAATTTTTAATTAAAAATATTAGTTGAAAGAATGAAAAATTTAGTTAAATGTTTAATTCATATTTAGAATAAATGTTTTTCCGAGTTTTTATTAAATAAATTCTAATTATAATCATTTTATTTCCCTTTCTTTTTAGTAAAGTTGGATTTTTAAAAATATCAAACGTTACAAATCGTAAGTTAAAAACTTTTATGAATTGATCTGATAAAATAGTCTTTATTAGATTTTTTTCCCATTTTTTTTATTTTATGAATCAATTTTAAATCAATAATATAATATAATTTTTGGGTAAATTCAGGTCTAGAATCCAATAATATATATTATTTATCTATGAATGACCATGAAATATAAATTCATAATTGTTCAAAATAAAATAAATTTTAATTGAAAAATGTATTTGATACTATCATAAGAATATTCAAAACTATTCGTAAAATTAAAATTTCTTTAACTCATTCTGAATAAGAATTTATTAAATTATTTTAAGACACCTACATAAATATTTCCTGAATTTAAAGTCCTTACTTCACATATTGTTTCATATCTTATATTTTAATATAAAAATACTATTTATAGTAAAAAATACAATATTAAAATCTTTTGAATTATATTTAAAATGAAAATATTTTTGAAATACTAATTTTAAGCTTTTCAGAAAATTACATATTTTATAATAAATTAATTTTACTATTTTCTAATCAAATATTATAGTATAATAAAAAATGAAATTTTTATTACAAAAGTATGAACAGTTGTGAATTAGTTTCTGTTATTTGATTCTTTTGCATTTTCATATATATTTTTATCAAAAACTTTAAATTAAACAATTTTTTTAAATTATGTTAAAGTTGTCGGGTGTTCATGTTTAATATAATTAAATAAAGATTTAAAAAATTATTTAGTAAATCATTAAAATATTTCAATTACCTTTCAGTTTTAATACTTTATTCGTAATGATTAAATAATTTTATTAACTTCCATTGATTGTTTAAAACTTAATATGATAAAATCTTAAAAAATAAATTTGAATTATATTAAAAAAATTATTAATTTAACAAACTTTTATTATTACATTTGCCTGATCGTAAGTAATCAAAATAATAAAACTGAAATAAATAATTGGTTTCATTAAATTTATGTTAATAGAAAAAATTATTATTTTATTTCTGTTTCAAATAAATTTATCTAATATCCTTTTGGCCTACCAGATTTACTAACTGATGATGTTGAACAACCTGAATTAAGAGCATGATTCAAGCTGTATTATACGTTAAAAATTAGAAGGGGAAAAGCCAGAATTTTTTTCAGTTTCCGTTTGTATAGAACAAAATTCTTATATGTTTTTATAACATTTAATCTTTTATTTTCTTTCTCCTTTATGTCATTATATATGTAATTATAAATAATAATCATGTTTATTGTTAGTATAATAAATTATTAACAAAGGTATTAAAAATTTTTTAAAATACAATACAAAAATTTCCACGTTAATTTTAAAAGTTAAACATGTACTTAATTTTAATGCACTTTTCTTGACGTTAACTATAATATTTAATATTTTTCTTGACTTTAGTAAGTAGCGCTTATTTTATAGAAACAGCTTGAAGGAAATCGTAACGTGGCAAATGTTTGAAGTCATGCTTAAACATTAATTCAGAGTTATCTAAATCTAGAAATGTTTGTTTCCTCTGATAAGTTTGCACAATCTTCAGTAGATAGAAGATTCTTTCCTATGAGAAATTTATGACGGAACAAAAAATACGTTTTTACAAATTTAGAAAATAATTTTGCAGATACAGATATTTGATAAAGGATAAAAATACATTAAAACATGGTGTTTCTAAACTTAGGTTGCTAAGATTAGCATCAAGCAGATGGGGTTCAAAACTTTTTACTTCATTATATCTATTGACTTTAGTACCCGTAATTTCCATATTTTAAGCTTGGTACAAAGCTCAGACAACATATTGTGTCGAAATTTTTTCTAAAAGATTTGGCAGTGACTTCCACTGAAGTATTTTAAATTTGAAAATTTAAAAAATTATCAAAATACGCTTTGTCTTCCTCTAAAAAAAAGTAGAAATTATTTCAAAATTAATTGAAGGCAATTCTATTGTCTCCTTAATATTTAAAAATTAGATGTTACTGTTCATCCAAAAAACTTTTCACTAAGTATTTGTTCTAGTTAATGTTTAAATACCTGCATTAACAAATATTATTATGAAATAATTTAATCTGATTTTTTCAATTTTATTTCAGCATCACAAAAAACTTGGCTGAACACTGTGGAATTTAAATAAACAGATTCCACTAAACGTTATGTTTGCTTTAAGTTCCTAACTATTAGCAAAAGTGGAATTAAAATAGTGTTAGATTTGCATGGGAAATTCAATTTTTTTTTATCCGCAATCTTTTAAAAGGAGTAGCTCTTGGCTGCTGAAAACTCTTTGATAAAACCATTCAGCTGAACACAATTCAAGCAACCAAACAGATATATATCCTATTAATTCTTGTTATTCAAGATCAATAAAATCATAAAATTCTTTTAACTTCTTTTAGCGTTTAGTAATGGTGGAGAAGTAATTATATATTTTGTTAACTATTTTTCAACATCGATAGCTAGAGAGTTACAAGTATGTTAATAATTTTTGTGTAATATATGAGCAATTTATCCAGCAGGTAATATACCTGTAATCCTCACATTCGATCTTTTTAATAGGAATTAATGGAAATTTACTTCACAATTAAAAGTTATATACGTTAAAAAAAAATTTTGCATATTCAAATTATTTTACCAAATATGTTTTTCAAAGCTTATTTGAATTTTATTCAACATCTTCTTCATCCTATTTAACAAAATCCAATCATCTTTTACGCATTATGGCGTAGGTTCAAAATAGCAAACACATATAGATAAATACTTATGAGGGAAATTGTTGGATGTTTCATTAGCAATGGTGTAAGCTTTATTTTTTAAAAATATGGACAAAAAATAGTCAGATTTTATGGTCTAATTACATTTTTAAATATAGCATTAAAATTAGTTTTGAAAGTGGTTAATTTTTTGCGCCAATTTTGAATCTTGAAAAATCATCGTAATAAGTTTGCTTGTACAATCAAAAGACATGTACTAGTGATAGTGTACACAATTATGAAATACCGCTGTTAGTTCATTCGCCAAAACTTTTTTAACTTCAATGATATTTTTTAAGAAATACTTAATAATTTTCTTTTGATTCTCTTGGAGCATTTTGGTTACGTGTATAGGTAATTATCGACCTTTTTGTTTCAGTCATTTGCACTCCATATTTTAATTTTAAGGCCTGATTGCATAGTTTGCTTTTTGCTGCTTAAATATTTGCCTTTACTCTCGTAAGAAACTATTGTCCTTTCTTCAAATTTTGTTATATTTAGTTAACATTATAGCTTTTTTTTGAGGCAGAGTAGTTTTAGCTGGACCTTACTGCATTTAATTTGTCATTAAAATAACACATCTGATAATGAAAATTACACTTTGGTAAAATGAAAATTAAATTTTTACAAATAGGATATCCTATAGAAATGAGAAGTGAAGAAATTGGGTTATGATCATAATTTACAAAAGAAGCGATTAAAGGAATACAAATGCTGTGATGTTGTCATAAGCTGAAACTGTGGTACCAGTTCTTTATAATGCCATGACCTGAGATTTTTAAGATTTAGGATACGGTGACTATTACCAAAAGATATGTCCTATCGAATGTAATTTAAGGTATGATTTTTGCTTCAAAAAATTAGACTCAATTATTCAGTTTTTCGCTAGGTGGAGCTTTAAATTTAACTAAATAACATAGTCTAAACAAAAATTTGAAATTTTATTACAATTTTTAAAAATCTGTATTTGGGCACTTTTTTACACTTGTGAAGTGGGAAGGGGAAGAAGTGGCTGTAAATTGTGACATCTGGTAACGATAATTTTATATATTTAAGAATAATGTTTTAAATATTATTTTTGGATCAATTGCGTTTTTTTCCCCACTAAAAGTATTAAGAACGTGTGATAAAATATTAAAATTTTTTTTAAATTTAATATTAATAATAAGTTAAAATTATGTTAAATTAAATTTATAAGCTCACCCCAGTCGTTATTAAAAACTTTTGTTTTCCATGTCTATTCATTTAAATATAACATTAATTTGTGCCCAAGAACACCCTTCTTCTTTTTTATTATTTGCTTCAGGCTGGCTTAAAAAGGTTCTATATTTTGCGTATGAGCACCGAAAACTGGGTCAACAAAATGAAGCCTGTGATTGACTGCCATATGTTTGAATCATATAAAGACAATATTTATATATGCTGCCCATTTATCGCTATGTAAATTTGTTCCGTTCCGGCAAGCACTTAGAATAAAAGGTAAAAGTGTTTGAGCACTTCTATCAGGTACAATTGTAATAAAAATTTTAAATGGGCAAAAAGAAGTATCAACGATACCAAATACCCATATTTCAGACTCTGTTGCCCTACCTCGATAGTACCTGGGTTTATGCTTAAATAGACTTTCATCTATTTGACATATAACACCCGGTCCACAGAGAGTGATTGGATTACATTTGAAATATTCAACACAACGTAATCTTAGATCATCAAAAAGTCAATTAAGACTTTTTCATAAACATCAATTTCTTGACGTATGTCCACATCTGTCTCTGCAAGTGTATGTTTCCACAACAATTTTAATCCTGTTTTTAAACAAAATTTATATCGTTCAAAGATGAATTTTTCTCTTACACTTTTGTATTTCTTATATGCTGTACAACCTCTGGTCATAAAACGAAAAGCCCAGCAATCTTTATTCCTTGTATAAGGAGCTAAATTGCAGCTACAAAAACCAAATTGACAAATGTAGACATTCATTCAAATTCCGTTTTGTTGCAGGTACTCAATAACGCTTTTGATACTTTCCAAGCATAATGTTTTAATTACCTGAGTAAAATTAGTTGGACGTATTATTGATAACAAAAATACAAGGATTAGAAAAATTATAAATTTTTTTAATCATTTCAATTAAAAATTATCATTTGCGTTTTTTTCCCCATGGGGGAAAAAACGCTATTGATGCCAGTTTTTAATTGATAATTTTTAAATACAGGAAAAATAACAAAATAACCTAATATAGGCATATTATTATTACATTCAGATATATATATATATATTTATATTAAAAATAAAAATGATCTGAAAACCTTTATATAAATTAATATTTTTACTATTTAATTTTATTATTAAATTTACTTTTTTAAAAACTGAATAAATTATTTATTTATACATATATATAATTTTATTGAAAAAAACATTTTGTTAAATAAACAATTTCTAATATTATATGATTTAAGTAAAAGTTTATAAAAATTTTACTTGTTATTGAAATTCAAACATTAATTTTTCCCTACTTTATCAAAATCTTATTTATTACCTTACACAAATTTTTAAAAAATTATCTTTTATCTAAAACCTATATAAACGAAAAGAAGAATACAACATGTTCAAAAATTCTTTTCTTAGTCATTTATAGAATATTTAAAAAAAACTAATTATCAAAAATGTAATTTAGACAGTATATAATAGATTTTATGAAATAAAAATTTAAGAAAATATTTTTTTTTAAATTTACAGTAATATAAATAGTTGATTATGCAGATTTTGAATATTATTGAGAAACATAAAATAATTTTATCTTGCAGCTAAATGTTTTTATTAAGTTCCACCAGATAACAAATATAAAATTCAAATTATATATATATTTTCTAAAAGAACAATAGCATGCATCTTTTTTCAACATGACAAAAGTTGATATTTATTTTTTAATATTAATAATTTAAAAAATTTATTTTTAACTAGAAAACTATTAATTTATACATATATTGATTTAATATCCATGTTATAAATATTAAAACTAATTAAGTGACGCAATTTAATTTTTAGTTATAGATATTTTAATGGATAATTTGAGCAAAATAATATATAAAAAAATTTAATACATAAATTTTAATAAATCAAATTTTTTTTTAATATATTCTATCTTTATTATAAAATTATAATATTATTTTTAGTTAAATCAATTCCTAATTTTTATCAGTATAAAACAATCTTCAAAAACAATTGATTTACTTTATATAATTTATTAATTTTTATTTAATTTTAGATTTTTAATATAAATTATTTTGTATTTTGTAAATAAATCAAAAATTAGTTGAAAAAATTTCAAGGTTATGTGACTTTTTGTATTTGATATTTTTTTTAAAAATCCATAAAATTTAATTTTATTACATGATTTTATAATTATTAAAAATTTTCATTTAAATATGATTTTTAATACTTCTTATAAATTTTGTAAAAGTATTTATTATTATAATTTAAATTTAATAAATTAAGATTATTTTAAATATACATGGTAAATTTTGATATTCTATTTGATATAATTTAAATTCCTTAAATAAATAAATAGTACAAATAGTAAATTATTTATATAAATTATCAGATATTATAAAATTTGAAAAACAAATATTAATGACTATGATAGTACAATAAATACATAAAAAAAAATTTCAAATCTAGTTACATATAAACTTGTACAAAAAAAATGTTAATTATAAATTATTAAGCAATTTAAAGTGTTATACAATTATATATTGTTAGTTTAAAAATATAAAAGGTATTTTAAAGAATTAAATTCATTGTTTGAAAATAAATAAAATTTAGCCGTTTGTAAAAATATAAATATAATATTTAAAAATTCCATTATATAAAAAATATAAATAATTTAAATTTTATTATTAAATTTTAAAATAGTTGAATGTTATATTACTATTCTGTTATTAATAAAGAAAACCATTATTCAGCTAAATATTTTCAAATAAAAAAAATTAATATTAATAATATTTATTATTCTTATTTTTATGTTTTATTAAAAAAATTTCGAATAAAAAAGAATATTATAGATCATATTTTTACTAAAACTTTTTTAATTTTTGTATATATTTGGAATATCTATCAGTATGATTATGATAAGAAAAAGGATAAAAAATAACATACAATGTAGCCATGTATATTAAATATATTTTTATATTGTCATTAATAATGTGATACATTTCTTTTCTGTGAATATCAATTTTAATAAAATATTTGATTAAAATTTTTTATTATAATAAATAAATTTTTAAATTATTTAAAAGTACTGTAGAAATAAAAAAAAATAATAATAAATTTAATTCTTATTATACGACATATAGTTAATATCTAATTTATGATAACTAATATAAAATATATTTTATAATTAAATATGATAAATTTATATTATTAAATTATTTTAGTATATAATTATTTATTAATAAATAATAAAATTAATCATGCTAGTAGTAATAATTATTGCTTAAATTTAACATCACATATTTGGAAGATTTGAGAAGCAAAATAATAAATATTATGACAACATATAATAATAATTAGTTGTCTTATGTTTAATAAAATAAAAAAAAGAATTATCTTTTTAAATGTTTATAAATTAATTAAATTTTGTTATTAAGATAAATCACTATTAAAAAATTATTGTTATAATATTTTTTGTAATAACAAAAATCGTTTTTATAATTATCTTTGATTTAATCTGTATCTTAAAGGTAATTTTTATATTTTTAATTTTATTGAAAGTTATAAAATATTAAAGTACATATAAATAGATAGATAGACCTACAAAAATTAAAAAAAAAAGAAATCCATAATAAACTTTCATATGTAAAAAATAAATTATTTTAAATTATACAAAATTTGTTTTTATATTTTTAAAAATAATTAATATTTCAATATAGATTTATTACAATTTATTAAATTTTATTTTTTTATAATAATATTATTAAATCTAAATAATTTTAATAAGATTTTCTATTTTACTTTTTATTTTTAATACATAAATCTTTTGTTTATATCAAGTTAAACAAAGTTATTTGACTATAATTAATTATTACATTTATAAATTGAATTTCCAATAAGAAATCTAAATTTGAACAATATTAATGTTATCCATAAAAGTAAAACAAAATAAATGTTTAATAGTTTGGTAAAAACATGGTTATTTTAAAGAATAATAAACAATTTATACCCAAATAAAAAAAAAATAAGCAATAAAAGGAATACTAATTTAAAAGCTATATTATGTTGGAAAACTAAATCAAAATTTTTTTTTGATCTTTTTTAATATTATAAAATTCGTAAAATAAAGAATTTAATAATAATACTGACAATTTTGATAATATTTAATTATATATATTATTTTATTTTTATTATTAATTCAAAATTTTTTTATTAAAATATGATTATTATTAACAATTTATTAATGAATTATTTATGTGTTTGAAAAGTAATTATTTTTGTTGGATATTTCAGAAATAAATATAATGTATTTCGAAAAGAATATTATTACTTTAATTTTTATAGCTAATAATTTTTAAAAATTAAAAATTTAATTAATAGAAAATTATATCTAAATTTATGAATTGTATTTTTATTCAAAAATTTCTATAAATCTATTATATTTTCCCATGAACTCATTTTTATTATATTCTGGTTAATAATTAAACATACATAATATATTTTGTTCTTAATTTGAAAAATTAAGAAAAGATTTAAATTAAATTTTTATGCTACTACTATAAGCACTAAAAAATTTAACTTTCCAACTTCTTATTTTATCCCCGTAAAAACTCTTGTCTTATTTCTACCTTAAATATAAAAAATAATATTTAGATATGTTAAACTAAAAATAATAATAGTAAACAAATTTTATTTTAATTTATTTTAAACATTTATTAAATCAGGCTTAAAAAGTTTTTCTATCCACGACCATTCCTTTAATAGAAATGCATTTTTAAAGCTAATATATATTGCTTATTTTTCATACAAGTATTACTTTAGTCTAATAACTTTAGTTGTTTTCAGTATGAATGCTTTTTAAGTTATAAATAATATGTAAGCTGTCTTTGACTGCATATTATGTTAAATTTTTAGAAACGGAATCATATGCAGCCCACATTTCAGAATGTATAAGGATATCAGGCCTTAAATTGGTATTAATAATAGTAATCAAAGTAGCCTTATTACGCTTTTTAACTTGTTTTTAATTAGTTATAGCGTATTTATAAGAAATATCAAAGATTGCTAAAACCCATATTCCATTAATTTGTACTCGTTCTTAAAGATATTTAATCTTATGACGAAAGAAGCTTACATCCATTACGACTATTACACTATCACCTCTATGTTGAATAGGATTTTAAGCATAATAACTTTTTCAAAGCAAACGAAAATCATCAAAAAAATCCATTAGAACATTATCGTAATTATTTATCTCAGCAAAAATATCACAATTGTGAATATCCAATTCCCATTTCTATAATAATTTTGAATAAAAATTTTTATCAAATCTTTAATTTTTAAAAATAAAATCTTTTTTTATACGTTACTATTTTTAAAACCGCAGCAACTTTTTTTTAATACAATAAAAAGAAGACAAATCCTTATTCGTTTCATAATGATTAATATGCTTTTTAAATTTTACATGAAGAACATGATAAATGGGTTCTTAATATTCCCATTCTTTGAAAGTAAACATTTCAAATTTCCTAAATCATTAGTTAATATAAGGTTTACCAAACTAAATCCCTAGTCAAATTTAATATCTAAAATAAATATAATAAAAAAAAAGGATATTTTAATTATTTAAAACTTTATTATGTTGATACCTATAAATTTTTCGAGCAAGTTGTTTAATATCTTCGACAGTGTTCTATACTTATAATATTAAATGAATTATGAATCTTTTCAACTAATTCATTATATATCCTTGACAAATTTCTACGTTAACCTTATCCTTTAATTAAAAAGACATATTTTCAAAAGTAAACAAAAAAGGTGAATAAGGAGATAACAGATGAGAGCATTAAAAATTTTTAATAATTTTATTTTTAACACCCAGCAACTATATTTAAACCAACATTATTCATAAAGTTTAAACAGTTTTTTAAGGTTTTATCTTGTAATTATGTAAATAATCTTCTCAAGAATAAAATAAAAATTTAATATTTGAAACAAAGTCCTAGTATTTGTATAAAATACCTCCAAAATTTTTAATTGCAGTACAAAAATAAATTTTTTGGTTATTTAAGCAGTGACTCCCTGCACTGTTCGAGTAACAAGCAATAACCTGCCTATTTTTATTCTAAAATATAATTAAAATCTTACTGTATACAAAAAAAGTAATATTCATCATATCCTACTGTTTAATAGATTATTCGCAGTAGTTTCTATAATTTAATCCTCAATAAATATTTTATAGAGTGTTTCTAAATTTTGTTATTCCAGTGACCTGCTTGAAGGTATAATGGAAACAGCTAAGTTTTCTATCAATTAATGATTTCGATACTTTTTTTGCGCATTAAGTATAAATATTTAGACATATTTAATAGCGTAATTTCAATCATCATCTACTATTGTAATATATCTTATTTATGTATTTTTTGTTAGTTTTTAACCAAGTCCAAAACCACCTTTTCAAATATCTCAATTATAACAAATTCCATGATTTTGTCTCAAATGTTTTTAATTGTTTTCCGATCACAATTAAACTTATTTTAGGATTTTGGAAATATTTTACCCTACATGATTGTCTTGTTTTTTTGGTTTTTTATTTCTTTAATCATTAAGGGTTTAAATTTGTACTTAGATTTAAGTTTGGGAAAAACAACAAGAATATTGATATTTAATTGAAAGATAAGATTAAATTTATTGGTGGGATTTAAGTTTTGGAAAGTTTGCTTTTAGTTTATAAAACCCTGTAAAAGTTCAATATTTATCTCATAAAAATTTGTCTTCAATATGGGATTTAAAAAAAATTTTAAAAAATAAAAATATTAAAATAAATTAGTTGGATAAAATATCACATCTTTTGTCCCATCTCCCCTTGTCGTAGGGGAAAAACTTAAGATTAAAAATTAAAGATCGAAAAATAATAAAAAAATTTAATAATACTTTTTAAAAAATTATTTAAAAATAAAAATAATATATGGTAACTCCTAATATGATTTTAACAACTTTCAAATTTTTGAAAAAGTATGTTTAAGCAATTATTATATTATTTTATCTACAAAATTTTTATTACATAAAAATATTTATAAAAAATAAACTTTTATTAAATAAGATTTATTATGGATTTGTTACTATTAATTTTCAATATTATTAATTAAAAATATATTATTGAATTACTCGTAATAAAATAGTTAAATTTCAAAATCAATTTTTTTTTATCATAAAAAAAATAACAAGTCTTGTTTTCCCTATAAAAAAAATACATTTAAAATATTTATAAATTTAAATAATTAATACGAAAGTATAACCAAATTAAAAAAAATCATGCAAATCATTGCAATTGTTATTCTACTAAAAAACTAATTTAAATACTCTTCCATTTTTTAGCCAATAAATAAGCGTTCTATGAATAGCCTTTTAATGGGTAAAGTAACTAAATCTTGAAACTTTTCCCAGTCATGCGCTAAAACATTTTTCCTCGATTTTCTAAATTTGGCAAAATTTATGAATTTTTTAAGACGTTTTTAAAAATTATTCGGTTCTTTTTCGGCAAATCCCCCCCCC
>CAKKLC010002806.1:3542-17284 GCA_918559645.1 Ceratonova shasta | reverse complement strand
GCTGTTGGGATTTTGTTTCCTGAAAAGCTGAAGCTTTTTAAGACTATTAGCATTTCACGCAATACTGTTGCTCGTCGAATTGACGACATTGGTAATAATATACTCCACCAGATTTCCGTAAAAACGCAGCGTTTCACTCACTACTCTATCGCGATTGATGAATCAACCGATGCCAGTGACACCAATCAATTTTTGGTATTTTTTCGTAGAGTTGACGATGATCTCAATGTCGCCTAAGAATCAGCATCGGTTATCGACATGCACGGCACTACAACCGGCGAAGATGTTTTTAAGGAAATCCAACAGACGTTGAGGAAAATGCACTTGGACTGGAATCGATTACAAGGTGTGACAATTGACGGAGGAAGAAACATGTCTGGTGCAAATTTTGGGGTTGTTGGGCTATTAAGAAAAGCATGTGAAAGCGCGGGAGCAACAATAATTATTTTTCTGCACTGTATTATCCACCAACAAGCCCTATGTGTAAAACATGCCGACATGAGCTGCGTTTTAAAACCAGTTGTGTCTGTCGTAAACTTTATCCGATCACGTGCACTCAATCATCGCAAATTTCGATCTTTCCTCGAAAAAATCGAATCTGAATCTGTCGACTTGCCATATTATACAGCAGTTCGATAGCTTAGCTGCGGCAAAGTACTACTGCAGTTCTTCAAGCTTACAGAGGAAATTAAAATTTTTCTTGCGGAAAAGAATAACATCGAGCCGCTTTTATCAGATGCAGAATGGAAGTGGAAATTAGCAATTTTCGCAGGTATAGTGACACACGTAAATAACTTGAATTTAAAGCTGCAAGGAAAAAACAACTTAATTTGTGATTTATTCGAGCAAATCAAATCATTCAGAGTCAAGCTTATATTGCTCGAAAATCACATTTATAATCGTAATTTTTCACTTTTTACGTGCTCTGAAAAATTTAGTACGGAAACTGACCCAATATTTCCAACCTTTTTTGCAGTAAAAGTAATCGCAAATTAAAAACATCAATTTCAAACCCGGTTTTTTGATCTTGACATAAACTCAAGGGAAATTAGTCTCTTTCAAAATCCATATGAATGCAACTTTAATAATGTTTCAAGCCAGTTTCAAATGGAAATAATCGATCTTCAAGCTAGCGATCAAATCAAGAGCAAATATAAGGAAGGAAATATGATCGAGTTTTACAAATTTTTGGACGCAAAACAGTTTCCTAATTTAAAGCAATTGGCTAGTAAATATATTTTTTTTATGGCACTACATTCGTGTGCGAACAAACATTTTCTAGGATGAAATATCTTAAATCCAAGTATAGGACAAATTTATCGGATGAACATTTGCAATCATTGCTAATTATTGGCGTTTCAGATCTAAATCCGAACTTTTAAGAAACTATCCGGGAAAAATCCCAGTTCCACCATTCCCATTAAAGGTTACCTGAATTTTTTTTATTGTATATTTAATAAACGTTTATACATCATTTTTAGGGCCGTAATTTACTATAAAAAAATTTAAGCTACCTTTCTTAAGATTTTTTTAACTTAAATATGTACAATGCTTAACCCCTACTGACGAATTAAATTGCCAAAATGGCCCGCGAATCAAAAAGTTTGGACACCTCTGTTCTAGAATATGGAATGATTTAATTTCATGCAAAACTTCTTTGATATTAAAAAAATGAACAAATGTAAAAGATGATTTTGGATGGGTGCATGAATTCTTCATGTGGTGCATACTTGAAATTTACTTCAATAAGGGAAGGAAGTTTTTTTAGGATTAAATTTAATTTTACCGATCTACTGAATTTTTTGCTAAGTTGTAGAAAAAATTCAGTTGATCCAGAAGTTTGTTAATATTTCATATAGACTGCAGGAAAAGTAATGATGTGTTTCACTTAATTAAAAAAATTAAATAAAATATTGTTATTTTATAGCCGACAAGATGAATAAATTTTTTTTCTGAAGTTTATCAACTGTTAAAAAATTGAATATAATTAAATATCTGTATATTTTTAGAATAAGGTAACTTTAGAAGACAACTTTTACACTTGGGATTTAAATTTCTTTGTGTTATTTGTCTTTAATAAATGAGAATATAAGGTATGTTTAAGATTTGGGAAATTTTCTGAATAATCAGATTTGATGTGTACTCTATCTCAATTGTTGTTGATACTGGAAAGATTTTCTTGCTATTTTTATTAATAAAACTAGCTAGAGGTAAAGGTTTTTACTAAAAGGAACAATAATCTTTATTATGATAGTGAGCTTAGCTCTGCCTCAATTTACAACCAAGTGAATCAGTTTTAAACTGCAGAAAAAGTTTTTAGTAAAATTTAAAATGTATTTTGGGATTAGAAAATAGAGTTCCCTTACAAAAATATTATAAAATAGAGATTCTTGTATGCCATTTGTGATTTATTGTTTTATTAATTATATTGAATAGAAATTTGTAAAATAATCTAAAGGAAAATAAACACTCACATCAAGATATCAAATAAAATATTTATTTTGGTAATAAAATGGTAAATCATGGCAAAAGCATGGATTACCTAAAAAATAAATAAAACATTAAACAATATTTACTACATTGTCCCTTTTTTTTTCCGAAAAAATTTTTTAAAAAAGTGTCCCATAAAAATAATTGTCACAAATCTTCGAATTTTTTTAAATTTTAAAAAATTATTGTAAAATTCTATTTTTTAAAAAATATTTACATATTGTCTTAAAATTGTAAATAAAAAAAATTTTAAAATTAAAATTATGTATAAAAACAATAATTCTTCTTGTCATATAGTCAACTTTCTAAAATTTAAAAAAATGCACATTTTGTAATAAAATCATTTTTCTAAGTTTTTATATTGGTTTAAATTCCAATATTTTCGATTTTTTTTAAAAACAACGAGTGAAAGATTTTAATGATCTGACTGTATATATGTATTTTAAATTAAATAGTTAATTTTGCCGCATTTTTTTAATTTTACAATCTAGTTTTAAATATTATAGCGAATTCACAATTAAAACCATTTTTAAAACATCTTGATATCTTAATTTTTGATATTTTAAACTAAAAAAACTCAATATATTTAAAAACTTCCAATTTTTATTTTTAAAATAAATAATGTTTTATATCTTCATCATCAACTGTTTTCTTAAAATTTTAAAAAATTCTTTTTTAATTTGATACAAGTTTATTGCTAGTTTAAAATCTAATTTTTCCAGTTAATCTTTAGTTATACGAATTAAAACTTTTAATTCCATAACGTCTTGAATCTTGGGCTTTTCATAATTTGTTTCATTATTAAAAAATATTCTTTCCCCGAAATAGCTATCAGCTTTATTATTCTTATACCTAATTTCACATTCTCCTTCATCAAAATTTCCCTCCTTAACTATTTCATTCAATTCAGATTATTTAATATCCTTATCACTTTTTTTTTATCAATCCAGAATTTGTTCAACAGTTTTTAATAATATTGGAATAAATGTTAATCTAAATGTCATTTATCCATACAATTGAATCCATCATTGTAATTCCTCTTGTATTCTAGACATCTTTTTTTTAAAATCTGCTTTCTTTTATACATTATATTCTATAATTTTACTAAGAGTAAAATCCAACAAGTTTTTACTATAGTTTGCTTAGCAACTCTGTATAATGCACTGATCTAATGGATAAATGATTGAAGTAGTGTTGGGAGGCAAAAATAAAAGTTTAAAATTTGATAATGATGCTAAATATTATGCGACCCACAATCATCACAAATCATTAGAATGAATCTATTTTATTTTATCATCATTTCATTAATTTTTAAAAGGAAGTTTTGAAAGAATTGTTTTGTAACCCAAGCAGATGTATTGATTCTTACATAACATTAAAATCTCTTGAATGATTTTTTTTTAAACAATAAGGTATTTTTTTTCCTATTATTATTATCGGTAGTTTCTCACCAGTAAAACTACATCCCATTAGTATACTAATTCTCTTTTATCTAATTTAATTCCACTTTCACTATCTAAGTTATTTGGTTTTACAAACGATTTATTTGAAACCTGCTCATATATAATGCGGTTTCATCTTAATTTAAAATGTTACTGCTTATATATCCTATGCATAAATTATGAAAACTTATCAAAAAATTGTTTTCGGCCATAACATCGCCTAAATTTTTTTCATCGCACAACTTATTATATTTAAATTCATTTAAAAAAATAAACCTCTTTACTAGCCCAAAGAAGCTTTTAAACCATCAATATTTTTCTTGTTGCAATTATAAATCCGATTTCACGCAGCATGGTGCCCGTTACAGGAATGTTTAAATCACAAAGCTTTTTATATTCTTGAAAAACACAAAAATTAACTTCATCTGATTTAAGAATATATGGAGGTTTTGCACCCGACACACTTAATCTTTTACAATCATTGGGCATATTAAGGTATATATTTATGTTTTTTTTATATGTTCGATTGTTGATTTTGAAGTTTGATATCGTTTCTGATACTTATATAGCTAACTGCGCTCTTTGTATCATCTGCGGTTCAATAGCAATGCCATTTTTTTGCTGCAATGTTAGTCTGCCTGTTTCTTCTTGCATATCATCGTTTTTAATGTCATTTTTGTGTCCCACAAAAAATTCAATTTTTAACATAATAAAAAAAATTATAATGCAAAAACAAAATTTTTTTAAAAATGTTTCCGAAAAACCTAGTCTCCCATGAGTCCGCGTAATATCATGTCCCGGAAAAAAGATTGTCTGTATCAGATTTTAATTTTCTATGATTCAAATTGAATTAAAAACATTAAAGATTACAAAAATACTTTAAAAAAATTTATCAGCTCATTATGGTCCTTTTAAAACTCTCTCTTGAGAGCATTCTAAATATAAATATGTATTATAATTTGGAAAATTTACACACTTATGAATATTGAAACCATTTAAAACTGGGGTTTATAAAAATGTTACAATTTTGGTAGGTTGAAAAAGTGGACTTGTAAAGTTTAAGTGTAAAAATTTAATTTTGCAAATAAATTTTTTATAAATATTTATTCTTTTTAAGATCAAATTTTTTTTTATTATTTTAGTAAACTTTACAAATTTTTTCTATATTTACTTCTTTAATAAAAACGATCTGTAGCACTTGTGTAAAAATACTTTTATAGTGTATAACAGAGGTTCCAAACCCTGTGCCTGCCTCTCACTATTCGATAGAGACAGAATTTTGTTCATAAACATTACTTTATAATATGATTTATTTTTATTCATTTGTTACAGTTTTGATTTTTTCTTGACTGGCTAGGTATATTAAATATGTTCTATACTTTTCCCAACTTGTCAAGCGGCGATCCAGACTGCACTATTTACGCTAGCCTGGAACGGCTATTGCAATTTGTACATCACACCTTGTACACGCAGAAAACCCGAAGTGAACGAATTGAATGAAAGCAACGATCTGTGCCGGTAAACTCCGAAGGCTCAAATAACATGAAACAAACTCCGATTGTTTCGGTAATCATCGGTTCGCTACAAGATTTCCGCATTTACGCGGAATGTTGCGCAAAAAGCATTCATCACAGGAACAGCGTTGTTGTAATTGTGATTGATGCCCTGTTCGGGTCGCGAGAGTTAGATAAGAGACATGTTCGTCAGACAAAACACGAATTAGGAGATTTCTATAAAAAAATGAACAGGCTAAAAGCGAGATGCGTAATTTATTGTATTCATAAGCAATGATCTATTAATAAACTATTATTATTTACGAGATAGTTATAGTTCTTGTTATAATATATTTATGCATATAATTCAAAACAGACTTGCACAATAACATTGATATGATATTGAAGTTCAATTATTATTTATTTTATTATTTATTTTAGCCCTAAAATGAGTAGACCAAATAAAAGACAACAAACCTATAATTTTAACACTGACTAGAAGGAATTATATTGTTTATTTAATTTGAAAAATAAATGCGTTTGTTTGTTGCGTGGTAGTAGCATTACAGTGCCGAAAAAACATAACGTTGAAAGACACTTTCAGACAAATCATAGCACTTTTGATGTGAATTATCCTCTTTAATCTGAAGTAAAAAAACAAAAAACAATTTTATATCTAAAATCAAGTCTAACAGCACAACAGACTGTTTCACTAGACATGTGGAAAATTCTATAAAAGCAACTATTGCTTCTTTCAAAATATCTCACATGCCAAAAAAAAAGAAGAAACCTTTCATTGATAAGAAGTTGTTTCAGGAACTATTTTTGACTGATGCTAATTGTTTCTTTGATGAATTTTCTAAAAAACGTGATATTGTATCAGCAATACAAGACTTACAGTTGTCAAATAAAACAATCACATGAAGAATACATGCAATTTTAACAGACATAAAAACCCAGTTCAAAACTGACTTGGAAATATGTGATTGGTTCTCGTTACAATTTGACGAGTCAACAGATATATCAGACACCGCACAGTTAGCAATTATGGTGAGAATGTTTTTTAGTAACTTCACAGTAAAAGAAGATATGTTACAAATATTACCTATGAAAGGACAGACAAGTGGTGAGGATATTTATTATACATTCAAAACATACGCCAAGTCAATAAATATGCCTTTGCACAAGCTGTCTGCAATAACCACTGATGGGCGCCAGCAATGATGGGTAAAAATAAAGGATTTTTTGCCCTCTGCATGAAGGATGATTTATTTTTCAAACTTCGTGTCCTACCATTGTATTATCCACCAGGAAACTCTTTGTTGTAAAATGTTGCCATTTGAACACTTATGAAAATAGTTACAAACATTATAAATTCTATTCGAGCAGCTCCTTTGTAACATCAACTTTTCAAGGCTCTGTTAGAAGATACTGAAGATAAAGAACATGCTCTTTTTCTGTATCCCTAAGTACGTTGACTCAGTTAAGGACAGGTTCTTACAAGATTTTTGAGTTTAATTAAAGAAATAAAAACATTTATAAACGATATAAAGGAAAATTATGATGAATTAGCTGATTCTGGCTGATTGATTTGGGATTTCTCACAAACATCATGGAAAAATTGAATTCTTAAATTTGGAATTTGCAGAGTAAAGACAAAAGCATATCTGAAATGATAAGCTCTGTAAAGTCATTTAAAGTTAAATTGGATTTGTTGATATCACATCTGCAGATCAATTCTCTCGTGCATTACTTATATATGAAGAAAATATTAGGTGTAAATGAATTAAATGGGAAATTATTTATTAAGCATATTTAAGAATTAAAAAAACAGATTGAAGAGAGATTTTTGTAGTTTTAACATATTTAGCCAAAAATTTCCTTCTGTATAAATCCTTTTACTTGCCAAATAAATTTTATGGAAATCACCGAATGTATTGCAGATTTTGTTCAAGGTAAGACGGAAGAACTTGAGTTAGAAATTTTGGACCTTAAGAATGATATTTTGCTAAAATCCTTAATGTCAGAGGACTTTTGTAATACAGAGGATAGAGAAAAGTTCCCATTGTTGAAAAAAGAGGCATATAAAATTGAATCATTTTTTGGTTCGACATATTTATGCGAATTATTGTTTTTAAACATGAACTAAATAAAATCAAGATAGAGATCTAGACTCACCGATGAACATCTTTATGATTGTCTGCTAACAGGATTATCGTCATATACTCCTAATTACGAAGCTCTGGCCAATGAAATACAATTTCAAAGATCACATTGACTTTATTATATTTTTTAATTAAATTTTTTCTTTGTATTTGTGTTTTTTGTTTACTTTCTTTACGTTTTGTAAATACGTTTCTCTGTGTCTGTGCTACATAAAAAAAATGACAAATAATTTTATTATTTTGAAATATTTTTGTTTATTACTATTAATACATTATGACTATAAGAAAATAAATTACGGGAAAATAAAAAATTTATGGAAGGAGTTTGTTGATTTAAAAAATGTAGTGCCCTCCACCCTAATGATATTTTAGAATGTGCTTTAGATTAAGAAAATGTTGGAAACTCCTGGTGTATAAGATGATATATTTTCTAACATATTTTAAAATATAGACAGTGTGTAATTGATATAAAGTATAAAAATTACAACTTTATCACAAATAACAAACACGGTATTACGTATAATTAGTTGCTTTTCTAATTTATTTTATTACACTATAAAATTATACGAAATACATTTTTTTAAATTTGAATAATAAATAAAAATTATTCTTTGTATAATTATTTATCAATAAAATTGAATGTTGAGAAAACCTTAAAATTTTTTTTTAATATATTCATTTGAAATTTAAAAACCAATGAAAATTTATAATTTAGAAATTTACTGAAATAATAAAGATTTTATTTGTTTACAATAAAATTTACATGTTCATTTACAATAGATTCATGAAAATATTTATCTTTGAAACTTTTTATTATTTCATAAACAAGATTAAATCCATATAAATAAATTTTTTACTGAATAATTATTGCTTGTTATTTGATTACAATTGTATCCGATTTAATTTGATATTTTATTATATATTATTACCATTTTCAACAATTTTTGATTCTTAGTAGCAATACTTTGATTTAAAAAAAATTCTTCAACTTTTTTTAAAGCCTGAATTAGCTAAAGTACAAAATCAATCATTAGGAATCGGTTCCACATAATAAATAATTATAAGCTTATTCTTGGATCTACAGAATAATGCTCTTAAAATTCCATTCTAAAATACTTATGGTCAACTTTCTCTTAAATTCTAAAATAATTATCCGATCCTCATAAGCACTAATTATAAATAGAAAATAATAGATTTATAACCATTATACTTTTCTTTTAATTAAGAATCCTAACATAGTTTCTACTTTTTGAATACCAAGGATCTTTCTTTTAATGAATTTTTAATAAACATGAAATTTATTTTCCTACAAATTAGTCTTTTCTATTCTATAACTATATTTAGTTCACCTAAAATAATTAGATTATTTTTCACCAAAGTTTAGCCTTTAAAATTTATTATTTAATTCTATAAAACTAATTAGATTCTAAATTAATTAGTTTGATTATAGTATTTAATAAAACCCAAGTTAAAATTATTATTTTTCTCAAGATTGCATCTAGCAAAATTAATTTTCCTTTTTATTATATTTTGTTTAAATCCATTTAAAAGTTGTATTTTATGCTCTATTTATATATCCGATCTCCAGAGCTAATTATGATATTATATTAATTAGTATTAGCCATAGAAGCTTTTTTTTTTAAATTTAGGTGTTTAAATAATAATTAATAAATTCTTCTTCCATTAAATCTATTGGTTTAAAATATTTGAAGAAATTATTATAAACTATAATTTTAATAGCCAATAATATTTTTTTCAATATTTTAATCTTGCATTTATGAAATAATTTATTATACTAGATTTTTGTACTGATATAGAATAGTATTGAAACACTTAAACGTATATTTTGTATGTTTTTAACGGTTTTATTTCAATCTAATTATTTTTCAGCAATGTAATTGTAATATGATGTCTAAAATTGTTTTGAAGTTTATTGTAAATGTTGAATTATACCATAACCTTTTAAAGGTAAAATAAATTTAAATCATTTTATGAATATTTTATGAATAATTTATGAGAAATAAAATTGTTTATAATGGAAAATATATACCATTTCACAAAGCTCAAATAAAATACAAATAAATTCATAACAAGCTTTTTTAACTTTTTATAATTAAAATAGATATAAACTATCTTTTTTTATATTTTCCATTAACTATTGGGATGTAAATATTACCTTTCTTGTTAATTTACATAATAGAAGTAAAACTCTATCTAAATTATATCCAAAAATTTTATTGGTGATTTGTGCCAGAGTTATTTTATATAAAGACCTTGTTTAATCATTTTTAAACTATTTAAAAAAATTAAACTTTATCATCTAAATCAATGTGTTTTTTAAGAAAATTTAATGAATTATAAATCTATTTTTGTAACAGAATTTAATTTAATATATATATAATAAATACTATTATATTCAAGTTGTGAATAATTTTTACAATATTTTACAAAATAAATTTGTAATTTCCTATGAGATACTGACCTATTTATTAGTAAAACGTTTAAAAAATTTTTTAAGTGGTAAATCAAGTTATCAATCAAAAACTTTAATAATCTGATATTTTTGGTCTAATGATAGTCTAGTAAATAATAAATAATTTATTTAAAAAAAAAAAGATAATTTTATCTTACATTTATAATTATATAAAATTATTAAATATTTTAAGTACTATTATATAATTAAAAATTAATTATTTCATGAAAAAATATTAAATAACTAAATATTAAAGATTTTCTACATAATTATAGAATAAAATATTTCTATTTTTATATAAAAAATATTATTGTATATAACAACACAATATAGATTATTGTATTTATGACTATTTATTAAAATATAAACATTTTTATAAACAACACAATATAAATTAATTTTCATGTCAAAAATTATTAAAAATAATTATTTTATATCAAAATTTGTTTTATTTTATTTGTATATTCAGTATATCTGTCATCATCTTTAATCTTTTCAAATAAAATAACAAAATTTTGTTTCTTATTAGACTGAAAACATAATGAATATGCATTTACTATATCACTAAATTTTTATTTTTTATATACTTTGTGTAAATATAAAATTTCAACTTTGATTCTTGTGGTATTTTTTCTTTATATACTTTTAGTACATCTTCAGGAATTCCATTTTCCATTAAATGTTCTACATACAACTAAAACTATTGAAATAGTTTTACTTTAAAAGAAATAATTTTGCAATAATTTTGATAAAAATTAGATAGATAACTCCAATGTTTTCCATCTAATAGCCCGTTAATTATATTCCACAGCAAAGATTTAGTGTATGGTTCTTTTTTATAGGTTTTTAAAACTCCTTCAGCTTTTTCAAATTGACCATTTTTATATAACTAATTTATCATATAAGGATACTTTATAAATCAAGTCATAAAATGAAGGTTGTTCGGTTTCTTCAAATAGATTTGAATCTTTTAAATCATAAATTAATTGAATAAATTGTTGTACTAACTAATTTTTTAAAAATGGGTTGCCTTGTAAACTAAAGTTTGATCAGGAAATATGTTGTTAATACAATTCAATAATTCTATTTTTTGGGTCCAATTTTCTTTAGGCATATATTTTGAATAATAACATAATAAATAATAAACCAGATCCTCCTGTTCATATAAAGAAAGCAGCATGTTTTGGTTGTTAGTTTCTTTCAAGTACTATTATTTAAATAAACAATACATTTTCGTATACTCCAAATAAAAACGTTTCTGATCTTACTTTTATAAGGAAGTCACTCAGAGACGTATTCTTTTTGATATACAGTAAACAGATAAAAACTACTCATAAAATTCAATATTACCTAGGTCTATGTCTCCACTTTTAATAGCAATGTTAATTGCTCTATTTTGTTGATTTAGCTTAAGTAAAAGTGGAACTTGTATAGTTGGATCACTTTCTTTCTGTGTGAGAAGAATGGCTAAATTTTTTTTGCCTTTTTTAATAGAAAAGTTAGCCAATTCCGAATAAGATAGTGATTTGGGGTCAAATTTGTTCAAAATAATTTCTGCAATTTGTTCTTCTTTTATATTGCCTTGAGAAATCTAAATGTGTACTAAAATTACTTTAAATTTTATCCAATCAATAGAAACCTTGCTAACCATTGTATCATCTCTAAAAGACTTGGCAATCTCTATTGCTAGACCATAAAGATTCCGTTTTTCAAGTCTAATGATTTAATAAATAATTACCTTTTAATTATATATTTTTGAACATTTGATCTATAAATGGTTATAAAAATTACTGGAAATATAATAGTGGAATACCTACATTTTGATTCCTAATATTATTTAATACTTGTAATAAACAACAAGTAGTATAATATTTATCACTATAAGGTAAATTGGTTTGATTTTGAAAATTTTTGATAAATAGTGCAGCCTAAATAATAAAATAAATCAAAACTCTAAGAAGTAATAGTTGCTTGTTAGTATCGAATTCTTCTAAAGAAGCGTCAATTATTTTATTCATAGATTCTAATAATTTATTATTGTTGATAAGTTGTAAAGATCGAGAATCTTTATTCTAAAATATTATTTATATATACTTTGAAATCTAAATACGCCTCTAAAAAGTTAAAGGCAGAGTTTGATGGATCCATGTAAATAGATTCCAACAATTCTTTTTACTTAAATAATAAATACTTGAAATTTCTTGAATGATAGAATATTTAGTATTTGAAACAAGTATAATAAAATTTTTAAAGTTAATAAATTTAACGTTGAAATCAAAAAAGTAACTAAAATTTAAATGAGATTGATCACTCTATTGAATTATTAGTGGGTCCAAATAAAGAAATCTGACCATCCCAAATACATGCTACAGCTCCAGAACCAATCCTAAAATAAATAAAAAAGATACCAAAATATGTTTGTTGGTATTCTCGTATGAGTTATATCAATGGTTGTAAAACAATTTTTGAAATTAGACGAACCAATCCATAGATGTTTAGTATCACTTAGAAGACAAATATATTTATAATTATAACTTATTGATGCTTGAATAAAATAATTAAAGTTAAATGTGGTTTCAACTTTCTTAATATATAAATATATAAACTTACTTTATTTTTAAATTTATTTTCTAATATAATAGTAATATTAGGGGAATTTTCAAGTAATATTATATATGGTTGAATTTTGTTTTCAATAAAATTAAAGATCCAAAATGGTTGAAAATCATTTGTAATGTCTTAATAATATAAATTAATTAATAAATTAATTAATAATAATAAATTAATAAATAAATTAATAAATAAATTAATTAATTAATAAAAAAATTAATGAATAAATAAATTAATGAATAAATAAATTAATTAATTAATAAATAAATTAATGAATAAATAAATTATTTAATTAAAATTTTTTGGTTACATTCATTTCACGATAAATAAAATTTATACTAATAATTTAATTTTTTAACCAAAACAAGAAGAATAATTTACATATTTAATGAATAAAATTAATTCTAGTAATTTAATTTATTTTAATAATAATTTTAACATAAATATAAATTACATGGATTTAATTAATATATATATTTAATAAATAAATAAATTTTTTCCTTGTTTTATTCATTACGCAATTTATAAGATACATACTAATAATTTTAATTTATGTAAATATATTTATATATATTTATTTAATGAATAAATTAATTTTTTACTTTTTATATACATTACGCAATTTATAAGATACATACTAATAATTTTAATTTATATAAATATATATATATATATTTAATGAATAAATTAATTTTTTACTTGTTTTATTCATTACGCAATTTATAAGATACATACTAATAATTTTAATTTATATATATTTATTTAATGAATAAATTAATTTTTTACTTGTTTTATTAATTACGCAATTTATAAGATACATACTAATAATTTTAATTTATATAAATATATATATATATATATATTTATTTAATGAATAAATTAATTTTTTACTTGTTTTATTCATTACGCAATTTATAAGATACATACTAATAATTTTAATTTATATAAATATATTTATATATATATATTTATTTAATGAATAAATTAATTTTTTACTTGTTATATTCATTACGAAATTTATAAGATTAGTACTAATAATTTTAATTTATATATTTATATATATTTAATG